>JAJOZX010009844.1:0-132500 GCA_023014485.1 Bathynomus jamesi | reverse complement strand
TATATATATATATATATATATATATATATATACATACACACATACATATATATATATATATATATATATACACACACACACAGGGGAAATTGAGGCTTGAACAAACAAGCTTTCCTCGATAAGAAGATGAACGGGAAACAGAATCGCTACAAACGAAGGGAAGTCAAAGGCCGCAAAACTGAGATTGGATGAACTAAACGGAAATAACAATACGGTCATTGTACTATTTGAATTTCCTTGAAAACGGAGTTCTACGTCATGCGTCGGGCGACACGACGGGAAGAGAGATCGGGAAGAAGTTGGGCAGAAAGGAAGAAGACTATCGTAAAAGAAGAGAAACTGGATAGGGTATATACGAGGGTAATACTTCTACCGAAAGGCATTTACGGTACCAATCCCTTAAATGTAAGGACTACCGAGATAAACAGGATTTTTCCAGCCTCACTTTAAAGTTTTAGCTCAAAGATTTCGTTCTTTTTCATATATATTATATATATTATATATATATATATATACACATATATATAATATATATATATACACACCCAAGTTGGTCGAACATTTGTGCAAGTTTCGTCCGTGACCATTTTTTACCCAGTAGGTCGAACAGGTTATATATTTTTTATTTTGAAATATTTGATAACTTTTGTTCGTGTTAAAATAGGGGGGGGAGGGGCGGGGGTGGTCTATAAAAAAGGTTAGAGAAAACGTTTTTTTTTTTTACCGTATACTATAATTTATTTTTTCGAATTTCTGTAACCGCGTTTGGATTTTACACACCCTCTGATAAGTTTTAGGTTAGGTTAACGGGTTAACCTAACGTGACTTAATTTAACCTAGCGTAACTTAATCTCCGAAAAGTTGGTCATACAAGATCGACTTATTTACAAAGTTTGAACTAATTGGTAAAAAACTGGATTACTGTTGGTGCTACATGGGGATAGGCTATATATATATATAAATAATTATATATATATATATATATATATATATATATATATATATATATATATATATAACCCTAATTTAATCTAACCTCACTTAATATAATCTACCTGTCCAGACCTAAACTAACCTATGATTACCTTACTTAACCTCATCTGCAGAACACTTGGCAATAAGATGTGTTATCGACAAAATGTCGTACGACTGTCAGCATATGTTAACTTTAAATAAGACTGACTGACATGTTTTTTTTTCCAATTTTTATAACTAATTATTTATTAAGACATGCTTCATGTCACTTTAAAGACACGTCAGTTCCGCTGAATTTAATTTTTATTTAGTCATACCTTTCAATTCTTTATTTTGTTTGTTTTTAAAAAAAATAATACGAGGTTTATTAGTATCTATTAAAATTGCTAGTCTGTGTGTGTGTGTGTGTGTGTGTGTGTGTGAGAATACTTTTGTCTCCCTCAGCAGCGTCTGACTGAAAATTTCGGGTGCAAATCTGCGAATCTGTTGTGTCTCACCTCATAACTCCTTGTTACACCTTATTTTTTTTGCCTGTTTTTTTCCTGTTTTCTTTTATTTTATTTTATTTTCCTTTTCAAAATCTCTCAGTTTCAGCTTCAAATTTCTATTTTTTTCATATTTCTTTTAAAATTCGCTTCAGTTCATGTGAATATTTTAAAGTTTTTGGTCGACAAACCGCGTTGGTTACCTTGTCTCGACATTTGGGCAGGTGTGAGTAAGAGAAAGAAAAAAATATAAGAGCCAGGAATCTCATTTCCCTACGATGTGAAGGGGAGAGAGAGGAGGAGGAGGAGGAGGAGGAGGTGAGTGTGCCCCGAGGGCCACTTATATTTAGCTCGAGTTAATGACGGTGTAAGCGGTTAATTCAGCCCAACTCAGGAGCCAGCTGGCGAGAGCGAACCAGAGCTTCACCGCTCAGAGTCCATGAGTACTTTGACTAAAACTAAAAAAAATCAGTCACGTGACTCGACTCAACTTTACGCAAAGTAGTCACTTGATTAAGTTTCATGCTTTAATTATCTTTTTTCAAATAGACGGGAAATGCGAGTCACACTGGAAAAAAATTTGAGAAACGCATTCACACTGATAATATTAATGAAAAAAAATTGGTTAAAATTCTATTTGATTTTAAAGAATTTAGCAAGGAGTGTGAAGAAGCAAACCAACTAAAAACATTCAAAATCCTTCGTAAACTGAATCCATGAAGAAAACTTATTTACTTGATGTTTGAAACAATTTCCTCATCAATTTCAATACCCTTATCACCCTTCGGAACAAGAGTGATGCGTTGAGTGACCCCTAAGCGTATATACATATATATAAACGCAGAGTGTCTAGCATTTCGAAAACCCTGAACCTTGATTTTGGCTTCCTTCTTCTGGGGGTGGGGTGGGGGCGTTTTTGCGGGCTTTCGACCTTGGCTCCTCCTTCTTGCGTAAAATAAATATATATACTTGTAAAACGGGTCTGTAGAGTAACTAAAACTCATCTTTACGTTAAGCAAAAATATCCCGACTCCTCAATGTTTTTATTAATTTTAACCTGATTTTGGAGCATATCTTTTTACTAGCGTTAAACTGCAACAATTTTCGTTATCATTTTTTTCCAAACGACGAGTCGGATGTTTTTGTTTACAAAAGTCGAATTAGCGAATCATTCGCATAACGGGAGTAAAAATCAAAGTTTTTTCCATTCAGAATCTATTTACGACTGAGTGATTTTGTTTGTAATGAACAATTTAAAGAGGTAAAATTTATACGTATGTAAAAAAAAGCCTTTAGCTGCGGAAATGATTCCATATGATATGGAAATGAGAGATAAATTTATTTTTTTTTATTTTATGCAGATAGGAGGGAGGAGGGGGGTGGGGCTAAGGGCGAATGTCCGTAAAAAAACGCCCCCCTCACCCCTCCATTAGTAGAAGAAAAAAATAACTTCCATAATGGGGTTGAAAAACATTAAAAATACATACGAGTGATGATATGAATATTAGCGAGTAATAATGACCAGAGGGTTGACAAAAGTAAATAGACACCTTTGTTTTTTCCATAGTTTTTGATTTGATAATAAAAATCAATAAATAATAACATTTATTTAATTAATATATTTAAAATCGTGCTACTTTCCCCTTTGCATTATGTAAAGGTGACGCACGTTCTCGCATTCCATTGATGACCTTCGTAATTTGTTCTTGAGGACAATCATCGGGGTGTCTATTTACTTTTGTCAACGCTGTGTATACAATATAGGTAGAGGTAAGCAGGGTAATAAGGCAGCATTCTGTTGAAATCAGTGGTTAGGTTATTTTCGGTAACTGATCGGTTTAGGAACGAAAAGTCTCTTGTATTATAAATAGGATACAAAAAGGAGTCTTGTAAAATAGATATTAATTATATATTCACTTTAAGTTTCCACAAAAAAAAAAAAAAAAAAAATTATTACGAAAAAGTTTAGTCGAACGCGTGTTGATCCAACGTAGATTTGCGTCAGGGTACTTTCATCCTTACGAGTAAAAACAAACTTTTGCTTCCACAATATTACGGTAATTTTGTAAATTTTGTAAAATTAAAAAGTGTCCATTTTTCCATTCCGTATTTAGGAATAAAAAGACTATTATTTTCAATGAATAAAGTTCGCATAATGACACTCAAGCGAAGTAAAATTTTTACTAGCTAAAATATCTTAAATATTAATAATAAAATAAAACATTTTTTTTTCCATTTTACGAGTGAAAAAGGGAATAAAATTCCCTCACCCTCAGTTGAGGAATTTTTCCGAAACTGCATTTCCTTAAATCAGTAAAGAGGTATAAGCTTTTTCTATGCCAGTGATACCATCCTTCACTTGTCGACCTGCTTCATAAAGCGTCCTTCTCAACAATCTCTTCATGTTACGCGTGAGACAGTTATGGCGAACGTGACCTCTTATCTTTCTACTATCTCTGATTTGGGTAGAGAAAACCTTGTGGCTTTCAATGCCTCAAAAACCCAGTTCTTTCATCTATCTACTCGTCACAATCTTCCACCCGACTATCTCTTTACCTTCAACAATACACAACTCAATCCTTCCTCTTCTCTTAATATTTTTGGTGTTACCTTTTTTCATGATCTTTCCTGGAACAGCTTCTAAGAAGTTAGGTATGCTGAAACAGCTCCGCAGCTTCTTCACCTCCACTCAGTTGCTCTCTCTGTACAGGGGTCTTCTACGCCCCTGTATGAAGTACACAATCTCTATCTGACCGGGTGGACTCAAAGGTTTTTCGTCTCATCATTTCCCCGCCTCTTACTGACTGTCTTCAATCCCTCTCTCTTCGCCGCAATGTTGCCTCTCTCTCTCTTTACTATTATAACGGACACTGCTCTTTTCAACTCTCTAACTTGCAGTAACAGACTTTCGACACATTCTCATCCCTTTTCTGCTGTCCAACTTTCTAACGCAAAGATTAATCGGTATTCTTAATCTTTCATCAACTCAACCAGTCAACTCTGGAACAACCTTCCTCAATCCATCTTTCCCCCCGTCTATGCCTTCAACTCTTTCAAACGCCGAGTATCCAGGCATCTCGAATACTCTGGACCTTGATTTCGGCTCTACTTCTTCTATGGGAGGGCATTTGTGCGGGCGTTCGCCCTTGGCTCCTCCTTCCCGCATAAGAAATTTCCACAAATAAAAAATAGGTAAAAAATTACATCATATATATATATATATATATATATATATATATATATATGAATAAAACCACGAAGGAAAGGAAACACAAAAAGGTGCTCAAGCGCTTTCGTCTAATGACATCCTCAGGAACATTGAAGTACATAAAAGGTTACGGCCTAATATAGGTTACAGAAAGAAAAAAAAAATAAAAAAATAACATACATACAAACATATATATATATATATATATATATATATACATACATATCCACACACACACACACACACATATATATATATATATATATATATATATATATATATATATATGCAATAAACAGAGAAGTAAAAATTAAAATTAAAAATTAAAGGATTAACAACGAGGCATACAGATTTGTAAGGAAAAATATCGATTTTTAGCACAAGATCAAATGAATTATAAAAATACAAATTTATACTGGAAATCTGCCCGGGTTTTAACACTTTGCCTTTTATAGTCAAGTTTCGATATATATAAAAATAAAATAAAGATTAAAAGTTAATAAAGTAGCATACAAGTTTACCAAAGATTTAGCGTCCTACCCTTTTTATCTAAATCTGTTTTGAAGGAATTTATTTATTTATTTATATTTTTCTTTTTTTTTTTCTTTCTGTAACCTATATATAGGCCGTAACCTTTTATGTACTTCAGTGTTCCTGAGGATGTCATTAGACGAAAGCGCTTGAGCACCTTTTTGTGTTTCCTTTCCTTCGTGGTTTTATTCATCATAAATATTTTTTACGTGTTACTTTCGTGAAATAATTTTCATATATATATATATATATATATATATATATATATATATATTATGTGTGTGTATTTGTGTGCGCGTCCCAAAGATTTTGTGAGTGGTTAATGGCACAAGAAAAACTTCTTTTAACAATTTCTCAAAAGTGATTCAACGAGTGATGAAAATCTTGAAAAATAATGAAAAATTTCACCAAATTGAATCGAATCTTGATAAAAATAATAATGAAATTTTGTTCAACAAAAAAAATTCAGTCATTTTTTTTACTTAAGTAAATGAAATTTTGGTTTCCCAGAGAAAAAGAAGAAAAAAGACTGATTGTATTTTTTTCTGGTCACTCTGACGCTCCACTACTCATACGAGGTGACTTAATTCTTTTGAATCAAAGGTTTAGCAGTTTTAGCTCTTTTTCTTCTTTGCAGCGGGACTTCACCGCAGTTTTGTCTCCTTCCAAGGCCCGCTAAAACTGTAGCAACGACAGCAGTTCTTTCGAACTCAGTAAGAATTAAGTCTTAAAAATGGAATTAGTCCCCAAAATGACCTTTCGATTTAGGTGATGTCACCTTATCTGTTCTAATGAAATTTTTTTTACTTTAATTAGTCACGAAAATGAAATTTTATTTATTTCAAAGAGGAAAATATAAATTATTTTATGAAATAATATCTGAGAAGATACTCGGGTGTCGAAATACAAGATCGTTGAAGAAAATTCAGGCATATAATTCACGATATAACGTATCTATTTTGGGCTTTACAACAACACTACATAAACAAAGCTAAATGGGAAAAAATTATGAGGAGCAATTTTATGTTATAATTGCTGTCATTTTTGTAATGGAGTCTTAATTTGTTTGGTTGTCATTCAAGCTGAAATAATTTTTCACCACAGACGAAGGAAATAAACACCTTTTTTTTTGTCTTCCGAATAATACATCCAATTTTGAAGTAAGAAAAGGCGTGTCACTGATCTGCAATTTATATTTCAATTACTGAAAACAAATAGTTGTCGAAAATGAACAATAAACCAGTCAATTTGATAGATGAGGCATTGTCAAAGGAAGTCGACAAATATCAAAGGATGATATATATATATATTAGGGATGCAACGGGTAGCGTTTTTTACCGGGTAATCGGGTACGGGTACCCGAAGTGTAATACCCGATCGGGTATTGAAGACGTTCCAAAATTTGTTGGTTTAGTACCGCGACTTATTAACTGTGTGCAGTTCAAGCACTTGGCTTTACTATTATCTAATTTATCAATGACAAAATAGTCGCAAACCATACTACGATTTGCCATTTTGAATGTTTTGTTAAAAAATATTATACAAAAAATATATCAAGAAAACCTGCAAAACAATAAACTTAAATTAGAATTTGGTTTTTACTACCCGTACCCGATTTTTTAGCAATTACCCGATCGGGTCGGGTATCATCGCAGCAGTATATATATATATATATAATATATATATATATATATATATATATTATATAATATATATATATAATATATATACAGGGTGTCCGAGAATTATCTGTACAATTTTTGGCTGTTATTAAAAGTCAACCATGAAGTGTAGAAATTCCAGAATTGTCCCATTTTACAGAGAATCTCATTAAGTTTTTATGATACCAAGTTTTGACAAGTTTTTTTAGAAATTCCAGTGTGTCCGAACATTATCTGTACAATTTCATCTTTAATAAAATTCTTGATAACACACGTAAAATTCTTAAACAAGATTATTTAGAATCTGTATTTTCAAAAGTTTCTTTTATTAAAGTAACGTTGTTACAAACATTCGATATGTGCACCATTAGTGATTCGCAAAACATCCAATCGATACTCCAAATGTTGCCATGTACGCTGCAGCATATCCACATCAATTCGCTCAATAGCAGCTGTGATTCTTGCTTTTAAATCATCAATGTCTGTCACCCGCGTACATTTCTAAAAAACTTGTCAAAACGTGGTATCAGAAAAAACTTAATGAGATTCTCTGTAAAATGGGACAACACTGGAATTTCTACACTTCATGGTTGACTTTTAATAACAGCCAAAAATTGTAACGATAGTTACAACTTCTGACTATCGTGGCTCCGTAGTGTAGGGTTAGCACGTCTGACCGGCAATCGGAAGATCCTGGGTTCGATTCCCGGGCGGGTGCCTTATTTTTCATTTGTTTGTTATTTCTCTTCCTCGTGTGCAGAACACTCCTCTATACTTACGTCGTTTCTATACGTTAATATACTGCGCGGTCATTGCAGTTAAATGTACATATTCACGATTTGCGAGGGTGCCCTCTCAAGGCATTGGTTTCTGCCCTATGTAGGAGAATTACAACTTCTGACTATCGTGGCTCCGTAGTGTAGTGGTTAGCACGTCTGACCGGCAATCGGAAGATCCTGGGTTCGATTCCCGGGCGGGTGCCTTATTTTCATTTGTTGTTATTTCTCTTCCTCGTGTGCAGAACACTCCTCTATACTTACGTCGTTTCTATACGTTAATATACTGCGCGGTCATTGCAGTTAAATATATATATATATATATATAATATATATATTTCTAAAAGTTTCGGTGCTATCTTTTGTATCACTTTCCTCCTACAAGGAAAAAAGCTACTACTACTTTGTTGTAGGAGATGCTTTTGGGATTTTAGGTTAGGTTAGGTTAGGTTAGGTTAATCTAACCTAAAATAAAATAAAACAAAAAAATGGGTGTGTAAAATCGTGAGGTAGCATGAAGTAGTAATAATCTGATTTCGAGTTTTTTAATTAAAATCCTAACGCGAGTGAAATTCGAAAAAATAATTATTATATATGACAAAAGAGCGCATTCTCTAAACTTTTTGATGGAACCCCTTTTTACTTTAATGCAAGCGTAAGTGATTACAAACTTGAAAAAATAAAAGATATCATCACATGTAGGAGCTAATGTAGCTTCAATGATTACTAATGAAAATATACTCGTAGGAGGAATTTGACGGTTTAGGAATATATGAAATGAAAATGAAAAGGTTTATCGGCAGACTATAGTCCATATGACAAATATTATTAATACAATGACAGTTCACATACTAAGGATACAAATATATACAATTGATTAGAAATAATACTGTAATGTCGAAGTTAAGTGGAGCTACAGACAGACGTTTTCGTACCAAGAATTCCATAGCTTAGAGCAGTGCTTCTCAACCTGTGTGATGGTACGCACAAGTGCGAACGAGAAAAGATTTGGTGCGTACGAGAAACATAGTGCGAACCGAGAGCGAACAGCAACATAGTCATTAATTTTATGTAGTAATTATTTATCCCGAAATTATGTAATACATTTGGTTAAATGAAACACACTGAATAAAACTTATTTGTATTAAATAAAAATACCATGTTGAAGTTTCTCAGAATTTACACATATATATACCCACCACACTCATTATGATGTTATATAATTATAATATATTATGTCGTACGCCCCGTGAACCCCCCAGGCAGCCGTGGGTAGTGCGAACCAGATTCCGGGGTCTCGATCTTTGTGCGAACAAGCATCGAAAAGGTTGAGAAGCACTGGCTTAGAGGATAAATGGCAGGACTCATGGATAGTGTGGATAATCGGGTTGGTTGATTTTTTAATTCTTTGCATTAGACTGTATTGAGTACGTCTTGTTACCTCCGGGAAGCTCGGGACATTGCGGGTAGCAAACATTTGCGAAGCTGAGCATCTCGGGGGTAATTTATGTAAGAGTCTAAAAGACCTGTTGTACAGCAAATTTAGGGTTCTGCCAGAACCTTTTTTATAATTCATCCAGAGTTGTTGTCCGTATATATTACTGCAGAAAGTACGAAAGAGAGTGTCTTTAGCTTCACTTGTACAAAATCGAAAGTTCCTTATGGTCATATTCGCTTTAGCACACAAGCTTCGAGATTGTTTTCTTATATCCGAGTCATCACTCAAGGAGCTGGTAATAGTTTGACCCAAATACTTAAACTCTTGTACTTCCTCAATTACTTCACCGTTCATTTTAAACCTTATATCAGCTGGCTGATTACAGCTTTTAGGATGAAACTGCATAACCTTAGTTTTTGTAACATTAAAAAGAATATGTTTCTGCGAATACACTTCGCAGAATATATATATATATATATATATATATATATATATATATATTACAGGGAATCTGTGTAACTACGGGTTTCATGAAATCCCTAAAATGTTGCGGGATGTCCGGTTAGGTTAAGTGAATGCTCGGTTAGGTTAACTGTACGCCCTTGACGATTGGTTAGGTTAAGTCGTGATATTTTCGTTAAAACTAACGAAAATATCACGACTTAATCTTACTGAAATCCCTGAACATTTTAGGGATTTCATGAAATCCCTAGTTACACAGATTGCCTGTAACATATATACATCTTGCTTGATGTCTTCGAACAACGGTTCAAGACTGACCTTTGACCTGCGGCCGACCCCTCTACAGCATCCCACCTCATTTGCGGGATTTGGTGGAGGAGAGAATCGGTTTCCACTCTTCTTCTTTTCTCGTAGCCAGCTACGTATAGCTGTTCAGGGACTTTGCACAAAAACCTGTTCAGTCTGTTCTTGAAATTTTTTAGGTTGGTATTTTGGAGGTTCCTTATAGACTAGACCATATTCTTGAGATTTTCCATGAAGGGGCATTTTTGAGTAGAAGTTGGTATCGTGTTTTTAGACTAATTGAAAGGTGCTGAATCTAGAAAAACAGGATACCAAGCTGAAATTTTGTTTTTTCATGTTGAAAATTAAATAAGAAAATGACCGAAAATAGCTTAAATTCGAATATTGTAGTGTTTAGAACAAGTAATAAAATCAGTCTTAGTACTGAATACCCTTAACAATATGAGGTATGGGAAACGTCATTGCTGCTAAGATGCCAGCAGTTTGACCAAATCCAGCATTCCTTGGACAAGTGGAGAAGGAATGGTACGACCAGCCGGATGGAGATGTGGTGTGTGCAATTAAATCAGAAGCAACTGACCTAGCATACAACATAATGCGTCAGAATTCTACAACTGAAAACAGCTGGACAGTATTCAATGAGTCACTTTCAGGAAATGACCCCCCCCTCCTACAACCACAGTAGTATATATGCCCATAATACAGGCACCAGCTCATGAGTTTGACACCTTGAAAACAGTAGTTGAAAGGTGTATGGAAGTATCTTCCCATCTAGGACAGGAATACACAGTTCTATCTGTGGTCCAGGCCCTATATGGGAAACTTATGGAGTTAAAGTGGTCAAACCCGGAATATTGTAATAAACTCATTCCACGATTGGGAGGGTTGCAACTTCAATGAACTTTTTGAAGGTTATAGGGAGCACATGGGGAGCTCAGGACTTGCGGAAGCATGGACCGAAGCAGGCATAATCGGACAAAATACTGTGGAAGCTGAAATGGCTGGAAAGAAATACAACAAGGCTATGCGTGCACATAAACTTACGTTGCAAGCTTTGTGGTGTCTGTTAGGTCTAAGCCTTCTCGCCTATGTGGAAGAATGTGATGCAGAGATGTTTGAACAGATTTCAAAGGCTTCTGTGAACTCCAGTGAGGCACAGATACTGATCACCCTCTTCAGTAATCCAAAATTTCTCACAATCAAGTCAGCATTTGTAGACAGGAAAAAGCTGGAAAATGTAAACTTCTCTTTCTGGTGGGGATACATGGAAATGGTGTCGATTCTTTTGATGTTCACGAGGGCCCAGCGAGATGGAATATGAGATTTGCATCTCCATTCTTTCACCTGCATGTTACCTTTTTTCTGAGGTATGATCACTACAACTATGGAAGATGGGGGTCCTGTTTATGTAGCACACATGCACAACCTACCAGCGGCTGTGCTAGCAGAATTTCAGCAAGGAAACTTTGTAGTAAAACGATCAAAACGTAAATTCAACCAGGTGGACGCAGATGAAGCTCAAGAGTGACTAAATGGAACTGGAAAAAGAAGTGGCGGGATTGTTGGCATCACAAACACCAACTCTGCACTAAATCGATGGGCATTGTCGTACAATCTGAGGTCGCATATTGCTGCCGATACACGGGAAATGTTTGGAATCTACCCTAAAGATATAATCAGCCACAACGAATCAAAACCAGCAAGACAACGTCGAGACAATGCAGACGAACAACGGCTGCTTGCCATTCTCCAGCGTTTCGAGGTATTCATTCCTGACGTACAGCCAAAAGTTTTTCAAAACACTGCCACAAAAGATCTTGCAAATAACAAAATACAAGAGTCGTTACTTCAAGCCAAAGAACTTGGGAAACAACAACTGAACACATTTTTGAATGATAAGACTTATAGTTCATTCAGGGACACAGGCACCTCATTCGATATATGATACCATAAAGAAAAACCAACCCCAAACATTTAGAAACCTTTATGATGTCATACAATACAGCACAGAAAAGAACAAGAAAATTGTGCTCAAAGCGGATCAACATTTTCTGCAACGTCTTGTGACCTCATATGCAGCTGCACGTACAGTGGACTTGGAAAATATTTTGAAACATGAACTTTTACCTGTTCCTCTTGCTTTGGCAGAAATGAATGGCAATTTGAGAACAGGAAACAAAGCAATGCTGGCCAAAATTTTGACTTCAGACATTGAGTGTCCCGACACACGATCTCAACAACAGCTCTGCATGTCTACTGATAGATGGACAAGCCGTGTGCTTTCGATTGGAAAGCCAGACGGTGCCAAGATGTTTGGAGATTTAGCCGATATATTCACAAAGTCAATCATCCAGTCAGGAATGGCATATGAACGTAGAGATGTCACTTTTGACAGATACCGAGAAGAATCTATAAAAGCAGGAACACGCAACAGACGTACGAAGACTACTCGACCAATCCGACGCGCAACTGATGGCCGAGAGGTACCGCTACCAAAATCATGGATGTATTTCATTGCCTTACCAGAAAACAAGGCAAATCTGGCTCACTTTCTCTCTGAGGAACTTCTGTTACATGCTCCGAGAGACAAGATAATAGTTGCAGGCGGTTTCGAAGATGAGCAGGATGTTAAGTCTTCTCGTGGCACAACAAATCTGATCCCCATAAGAGCGGCACATGAGGAAGCAGATACCCGGCTTGTTTTGCATGCGATCAACTGTCATTTTGACATCGTGGTGTCTGCAAGAGACACAGATGTCCTTTTACTCTTGGTGTCACATTTTGCAAAAATACATTGTGACAATCTTTCGATGATGACCGGAACAGCCAAAAGGAGGAAGTACATCCCTGTCCGTGCAGTCTATGATAACCTTCCACCAAATTCACTGGAATCTCTTCTTCCATTTCGTGCCCTGACAGGGTGTGACACCACATCCCATATTTTTGGGCACACAAAGCAGACAGCATGGAAAGTATTTCTGCAGCATCACCAGCTTCTGCTTGGCTTGGGAGTAGGAAATTTAACACCAAATCAACTGAAGTCAGCAGAAACGTTCATGTGCAGAATTTATGGTGTTGAGAGTGTTGAGAGTGTGGATGCCGCACGCAAAATTATGTTTGAAAAATCTTGCAAACCAGAACTGATGCCCCCCACAAGTGATTCCTGTAAATATCATACACAGCGTGTGCATTATCAGTGTACACTTTGGAAAAATGCTCACCGCCCATTTCCACAACTTCCCGAAGTCACTGAGATGGGATGGAGACGAGACAATTTGTGATTGTGGCCCATACTGATGACACTTGATCCGATTCCTGAGGCTTGTGTTGAGCTTATGTCTTACTCTTGTCTTGCTAGGTGTCGAATCACGCGTTGCATATGCAGAAAAACTAAACTTCCATGTACTGCAGCTTGTGGATGTAGGAAGGCAACTGGGCAGGATGGCTGTCTTAACGACAGTACATAAAGTAACAGTACTTCTCAATCTGCTTAAGTTTACAATGGTTTTGTGCAATATATGTAGAATGTTGTACTTTTAAATATATTTTTTGGTATATATCCCAGTTATTTTATTGTTTCTATAGACCACAGTCATAAATCATGTGTCTAGACAAAACCAAAGAACAAAACTTGTCCACTTGTAATTGCTCGCTTTCTGTCTCCTGCCCCCAACTACGTCACTGTATGAAAATAAAAACCCACTCTAATAGACAGAGTGGGTTTTTATTTTCATATTTTGACCTTCACGTAGAAAAAAGAAGTTTTTTTGCATTTACGTCACTGTAATAAAACATTTTATGTTAATGGGCCAACTTTTTCCCTAGCAAAGATAGAATACCGATATTTACAGAATCGTTTCCACGTAATCCAGTGATGAAAAATGCAAATTTTCGTCAAAATCCGTTAATTATTGACGAAAGTGTAAAAGAAACGCATAGCGCCATTTTACAAAGAATCGACTTTAACGGCCATTATGTTTATAGCTATTTTGAAGGTAAAAAACTAAAAATATAGCTTGGTATCCTATTTCATCATTAACAGGACCCTTGCATTGGGTCAAAAACACTAGTCACCAACTTCTACTCAAAAATGCCCCTACAATTTTTTACAGGCCACCTTTCGTGAAAATGGTCTAGTCTATTAGTTCTTTTAGCAACAGTTTAAGGAGTTTGGGGCCACGTATTCTGAGGGTATTTTCCATCTTCATTTTCATGGCCCTCTGTCTCAACGCAGCTGGGACAGTACATAATTTACCTTTCCTTTCATTCCAGTGTTTCTACTTCATTTCTAATGTTTGGGACACATGACAAGTATTTTCCATATGTATATTTTTGTGTATCGCTCACGTCCTTTTCCACGGAGTAGAGCTTCAGGGGTTCTAGTCTAGACTAGTAGTCTTCATCTTTCGTTTCTTATATCTTAGACGTAAAAGTCCTTTGTACGACCTCTAGTTTTTGTAATGTCTAGTTTGCTGTATGGGCTTGAGAGTATTGAACAATAATATTCACTTATGGGCAGGACAAAACTTTTCCATAATATTAGCATGATGTTTGCTTTTCTATTACGAAAGCTCCTCCGATTAATTCCCATTATTTTTCTAGCTGTTTTAATTTTAGTGTTGTACTGTTCTATAAATTCTGGGTTCGATGACATTATTACTCCAAGATCCATGACTTGTGTTAGTCTTGTATGTAGTGTTTTGTAGCCTTTATTTTGTAGCTCCTTTTTGTAACCATATGTTATAAGCAGGAAGTTTTCTCCGATAAACTTCATATTGTTTTTTTCCGTCCACTTGAATAATGTTTCAATGTCGTTTTATAACTTTTCTAGGTCACTCCCATTTGATATTTCCTTGCATATCTTTGTGTCATCCGAGAAAAACGATACAAAATTGTCATTAATATTTGCATCAATGTCTGTTATTATTATAAACAGTAATGGAGCTAATATTGTACCTTGTGGGAGAGAGTTGACGACTTATGAAATTTCAGATTTAATTCCATTTACTACTGTATCACTCTTTCTGTTCTTTGAGTCAGAAAATTAAATAGCCATCATCTCAACCTTCCAGTAATTCCTGTATTCTTAAGTTTGTATGCTATAATTCCATGTCACATTTATCGAAGGCTTTAGCAATTCTTCCGGATTTTCTATTTTTATCTTGGTTCAATCGTTCCTTAAGCAACTTGCTCATCTCTCCTGGGTCATTTCTGTACTCATTTACTTTATCTTTTAACGGACCAATACTCTCTTTACATTTCATTTTTGTTTACAGAAAGGCTTTATGCTTTATGTCCAATTCTATTTCGTGTAGCTTTTTCTCTAGCTTGTCTCTTTTGCTTCAGTTTTTGCATACGTGGATATTTTTAACGGTTTATTTCCGTTGTCTAAATATTGCTCTAATTTTTCTCTCGAATTTGTTGTTTTCTTTTTTGTCTCTTCAGAAAATGTTTCAACAATATAGGTTTAGTTTCGTTTTTTATTATTATTAGTATTTCTCCTGGAGTTCCTTCTCGAAATAACAATGTCCAATAGACTCCCATTAATCCTGAATTTATACTTGCCCAGTCTACTTTCATATTCCTTCTTTCTCTCTAGGATGAATTTTTGGCCTTTTGGTTCTGGATTTTTTGTTATTTGTCAAAAATAAATCCCAAATGTTCGCTTTTCGAGTCGCTACACATATTTCCTGGGTAAGGACAATTTTTTTTATAATATCTAATAGCATTCTTGCCCGAGTTTTATCGACTTTTCTAACATTACCGTGGAACTTCTTAACATATATAAATTAATCATTTTTCTTCCAAGTTATGAATGAAAGTTAAAATCCCCACAAATTAATACATTTGGCGCTGGGGTTTTGAGTGGTTTAAACGTATTTTCGACTTCATTTATGGCAAATTGAAATAAATTTTTTGTGGTGTTTGGTGGTCTGTACGCGTTCAAAATGCTCAAGTTCTTTTACTTCTAAAATAAGAATTTTTGACTGTGAGGTTTGATTTGCTTATCTTCATTTCACTTACGTACGTGTTTTTCATATAAATAGAACAGCCTCTTCCTTTTCTAGCAAACCTATCTGCTTTGTATATGTTGTAGCCCTTTAATGCTATTTCCGTGTCTTGGATGCAATTTTCACATCCTTTTTCGCATTGATGCAAGTATGTTTCCGATAAACACACGATATCTGTGTTGGTTTCAGAGCTGACTTTTGTTGGTATTGCAATTTGCAATCTGCTTTGTCAGTGTACAGACTTTGTGTATTTCGAATTTAGAGGTTTAAAGGTCTTGGTGTTCGGTAGAGTTGGAATTTTTTTTTATGTAGAAAGGAGGGGCCAAGGGCAGGTGCCCGCAAAAATGCATCCTTTATAGGAAAGTCACTCAAAATCAAGGTTTCCGAGGCTCACAATGCCTTTTTTTTTTTCAAGATTGTGTAGTGTGTAAAATGCATGTATAGGGAGAAGTGTGTGTTTGAGAGCATGCTGGACTACTCACAGGGTAGATGAGAGAAAAATATATCAATTCCTGTGATAGAAGAAACGGGAGTTCCAGCACTCCGCGTCTTCTGCCTAACGTCCCCTCTCGGAGTACGTCCTTGGTCGATTGGTATCTAATGATTGGTCGGTATCCGGTTGATTTTGTCGGTGCCTGGTCGGTGTTACTGGGTGGGCCGTTGCGCTTGAGAATACTGGACCTTGGTACCATTGTGATTGGCGAGTTAACTGTGTGTAGTGTTGGACAGGTGGATGTTGCATGTATTGTTGGTGTGCATAAATCCGCGAAGTCGTTAGCGTATTATAATTTCTTTTACTTTTTTATGCAAAAAGGGCCAAGGGCGAAAGAAATTAGGTTTTTCCCTCTTTCTATTCTTTGTGTACCCTTAATTTGAAAATAAGGGCACTCAATATACTATAATTAGTGTTAAATTTAATTCGGTCGACAAGCCAATAACCATAAGTGTATAAAAGTTCGTTCTTTGCAATCCATCTTACTTCATGGCGTGGAGTGAGTAGAGCGACGGTCAATGAATTTGAATTACGTAAACGGTATAGGCTCGAATCCCACTGAGGTACTCGTTAAAATTCTTAACGTGCTTCTATAGGTATCTTCACACTCAGCGCCATACCTATTTCATTCCTAACCCAAGAACTCGCGAGAGAAATCCGTGAGTGAAAATCTCAAAGAAGGAAATTTTCAAATCGATTCATTCCCATTCCAACTGTAGAAATTCCAACTTTAAGAAAGATTTTTTCGTAGAAAATACTCGTGAAACCTGCAATGGCTTCACGTTCTCTTTTTAACTTTTCCAAAATCAGTAAAATTTTCTCAGATTTATAATTCTCACTTCGAACAGTTTCATTTGCAGACTACGAATTGGAATTGGAATGGAAATGACTGAGTAAGAAGTAATAGCAAGTATATTGTTCATAAACAAAAAAAAAAGATTGAAATAATATATTCCTTGTACTCTCAAAGCAATTTACCCAACAAAAAACAGGACCTTTAGAAAACGTTAAACATTTGTAAAACGTCAACAAAACATTTGTAAAACGTCAACAAAACAATTTATAAAAACGTTAATAAAACGTTTATGATGTTTACTAAACGTCCCATTCTTTGCTGGGTACCGACATCTGCTAAAGAAAAAACATTTGCATTAACTTAAACTAACATACCAAATCAACCTATACCATTTGAGCAAACTCTCGCTCCTCTATACCGAGGATGAAACAAAACGCTCAATTGACATCGTTCTTTTTCTTTTTTCTATGTGGAAAAGAGGGGCCAAGGGCAGGTGTCCGCAAAAATGTCCCCCTTTATAAGAAAGAGCCAAAATCGCGGTCTCCAAGGCTCACGATGCTTTTTTTATGTATGCATGTGTAGTAAAGAATAGAGGGAGAAGCGAGTGTTTGAGAGACAAAGAAAAAGATCAGCTAAGGAGGACAGTGACAGGAGAAACGGGAGTTCCAGCACTCCCTGTCTCCTGCCTGACATCCCCCTACGGAGTACCTCCCTGGTCGATTGGTGTCTACAATCTCCTCCTCCATCACCACAAGTGTTAATAATAATAATAATAATTAATCGGTAGTCAATTCGCGAAATAATTTGCAGGAGATACTCTCAAACTGAACGAATTCTAATGAGGCATGGCTAAAACAAGCTGACAGATTTTGTTATTCAAATCGCACGGGTCAGCGGGATGCCATTATTTCAGAACTGAATAATTCCGAACCAAACAATTCCATTCGGGGAAAGTTTAAAAAGGGGTGGGGGAGTGGGGGGGGGGAATAAAAAAAAAATCGATAAAGACTTTGGTTAAACAACTGTATTTAACGAAGATTGTAGATAGGTTTCATTCCGCCACTGAAACAACGCGCAATGGTTTTCCTCCCAAAAGCTAACGGTAAACCGAGACTTTCCTCCGCGAGGCTTTTAGTAAAATGAATTGAATTTATTATTGCTTTACAATAATAAATTCAAGATTTTTTTTTTTTTGCTCCCTAAAAACAATTAATGGCTTCAGGAGTTTCTGAATGAAAAGGAAATAAATCTCGCGAAGCAATTATCGGCTAAAAAAAGGATAAAAAAAAAAATCAATGTTTGAAAGTTTCCTATAATGACAAAGAATATAAGAGAGAGAACGCGTCCACCCATACTAAAATTTGGAGAGAGACTGCAGTCAATCGAAAGAGTTTATATTAGAAATTTATTGATAAGAAAGACTATAAAAAAATAAAAAGTAATTTAATTAACGAATTTGTTTAAATATTTAATCTTAAAAGCACTTGAATAAAGGAATAGAAATTGCTTCGTTAAACTACCCTGTTATTTATTATGATTGAAATATTTAAATGTCGACTGTTTTTTTTACTTTTATTTTTAGTTTCCACGCGAGGTTGCGTCAACACTTTCAATAAAGAACAAACGAATTGGAGAATTAAAACTGTGTGTGTGTGTGTGTGTGTGTGTGTGCGTAAACAGCCTTCTTTTCACCTAAAATAAATCATTACATTTAATTTAATATTTTTAAAAAGAATTTGAGATGAATTAAAAGACTAACAAAAGGACAAAATCCCTTTTGTCGACTATGGCTTGTAATTAACATTTTGGAACAATAAAGCTCGAAGTTCTTTCTACTCTTATAAACAAACTTTCGTAAAGACAGGCTCATAAAGGTTGGTAGAGCTTCAGAATCTAAACAGTGATGCATATAAAGTTAGTAATAACCAATACGCGCGTGTCAGTTTATACTTTACCGCTGACCCAACCTCTTTTACACAAATTTGAAATTCAAATGTGTCTCTTGAAATTAATAAAAGTAAATTCATGCATTAATTGACAAATATAACCAACAATAGAACAGTAATCTATTATTTGATTAAATCAGTCATTTAATGTAATTTACAGCAACGCATATTTCGACATGCGGAGCTATGACGTGGCTATGCTAAGTCTGTCAGCAATTCACACAAAACAATAGTATTCTCACATATTAGAACAAAAAGTGTGTTAATAATCTTTACCCCATTTATGACTCCAATTTTTTAAACGTAGAGTGTCCAGGCATCTTGAAAAGTTTGGATCTTGATTTCGGCTCTATTTTTCTCCATGAAGAGGGGAGGGACGTTTATGCGGGCGTTCGCCATTGGCTCTCCTCCTTCCAGTATATATAAAAAAAAAAATTGAGTATAGAAAATATCAATAAACAATTCTTAATCAGTTATAAAGTTTAAATTTCCCAAAGATTTTCCATATACTGGAATTTTACAGGCAATAATGTGTTCTGTAATTTCATATTCATATGACGGAAAATCTCTTGAAGGCGTCTAAATTCTAATTTAAAGACTAAAATCTCAAAAATATCTGACTTTCATCTTCATATTAAAATACTTTCAATACATTTATGCAAATGGAGAATACGCATTTAGATACGCTTTACTCTTCGGTGAAAAGATAAACTGAGAGAAAAATAGGCCTAAAGTGAAAATAATTGTTTGAAGGGGGATAAACTACTTTGAAAAATAAGGTACAAACTTGAGAGAATACCGTGAAATACAGCGAAATGACGGGATTTTCATAAGAATTTACGACTACGATGATTGCTGACTGCGACGATAAGGTCGGGAAGATGACGGTGAAGAAAAGATGGAGAAAATTGTTATTACGGCAATGTCACCTTCCATCACGGAAGAGACCTTATAAAAGGTTTTTGATAACAGTCTACGTCCGCAAATTTACGATTGAAGCTTAATCGATTTATCCACAAAGCATTGCGCAAATTCAATTCATAATTAAACCAAACATAAGTGAGAATTTTTAATGGAATAATTCGTTAATGGAGTCCGAATGAGATTATCTTAGTTCCGCGAACCAAAAACTTCATTCCTTTCACGTTGCGCAAAATGGACAAAGGACCATTTTAAATCTAATTCCACGCTCACAATTAGCGGACCCCAGGGGGTATCGAGGTATTTGTCGTCCCGCGTGAGGTGAGATGATGTTATTGGTAGTTAGGGAAACGAATGAACTAAATAACGTCACTGTATTATGGGAAACTTATTCAATAGCAATTTTGGAAGGGTTTATACGTACTACTGAATACACATCCATATAAACTTCAATTAAGATCATCCCATAAAGTATCTAGTTTTCAAATTTTAAGAATTATATCTGAAGACTTTACCACAAAGTTTTAATTAAAAAAAAAATGCTCTCTGTGTTGACTTTAGCTATAAACAAACTCGGATGTACAAGAATTTGTGCAGGAGAGTGGAACAGGATACACAGCTTAGTAAGAGAAGGGTAAACATCCCCAAATGCTCGTAGGACGAACTTTTTTTTTGTCTCGAAAGCAGCGTCGCTGGGTGTAAAAAAATGTTCATTAGGGGATTTCAAAAATGACTCATTCTTACATTATTTAGTGTATTCTTTTGACTGATTGATTTATGGATTAATTTGATTGATTATTAATTAGCGTATTGATTTTGTATTTTTCAGACTGTGATTCTTCATTAATGAATAAGCCACGACCACTCCACAGAGGACGGAAAACGGCGTGAAAAGCAACCGTTTACTATGTAAGCTGGTGGCCATATGGAAAATGAGAATCATATTTGTCAGTGATTAATTATTTGTCATTAGGGCCCGTCCCGGTTATTTAATATTTATATTAATTAAGTATTTAATATTATTTTAATATTTAGACTTAGATAAAAAATTCATTTAAAAAAATTATTTAAAAATTCAAACTGGTATTTTTAGGATTTGAAAATATCGGTAAAATTACTTTTTTCAAACCAGCAAAGCCAGAGAAGACTGCCACCGCCTCACGCATGGCCAAGCTCGAAAAAGAAGGAAGAAAATCTGTTTGAGTTGGATGCGAAACTGGACGCAAAATTCTTACCTTCGGGTGTTACCAAGATCAGAAACAATGACCATGCCGTTCTCATAGCTCTCGCTACCGAAGGAAGCCTAAAGTTAAGTACTACTTGAAGATAAAGTCCAACCTCATGTTTGAAATGTGGTGGAATAATGAACTACTGAAACAAAGTCGCATCAAGGATGAAGATATTGCGAAAGATTGTGGAAGATGGATTACGGTCACTGAAGCCACCGTGGCCTATCTCAGAACCAAAAAGAGAAAACTGGCTGCGAAAGATCTGCTCATTGCCGTTATGATGGATGAAGTCTACGTGCAAAGTCTGTTCAGTATGCCAACGGCAACTTTTACGGGCTGGAGAATGATCAAATCGTGAACACACTTTTATGCGTGATGATCAAAAGCATCGCAGGAAGTTACCGCGACATTGTAACCATATCCTCGATCTACAACAACAATGCAGACATACTATATCTGGTAGAGTCAATGTCATAAAGACTGTCACCGAGCTGAAGTGTCGAATTAACACATGAATGTAGTGGAATTTTCTTATCGCCTATGGCCAATTCGTTACGTCATGTTTTGATCTCATTTAAGGCCAAGTGGTATATAAATTGTAAAGTAAGTTACATTAACATAAAATTGTGGATTCCTTCTGTTATGGCCTGAATTTGCAACAATATAATTTTTTATTACTAATTCTAATTATTTGCTCCCACGTTTCGAAAATGGGTTTACATGCTATCGTAACCCTCCTAGAGCTGAAATAATGGTATTTTAATATTATTAACATTATACTAGAAAACAGCGAAAATGAACAAAACGGCCCACCAGCTTACATTCCAGCTTTTCGTTTTCCGTCCTCTGTGGAGTAGTCTATGAATAAGCACAGCATGGACTTCAGAGTTGACCCTGATTAGTAATCATAATACCCCCCCCCCCTCCTCTTCCCCTTCATATTAAGAGCTCAATGTATTTTGGTGTTTTACTGATACCAGTGTTAATAGGAATATGGACAGTGCAAATTCTGATATAAGAGGGAGTCATTTTTGAAACACCCTAATGTTCATGTCTCTATTCCATGCGAATGATGTTACGCGAGCATTACCTCCTGGTGGATTTCACCTTATTGCAAGAAAAGTAATTTCACTGAATGTTTGTTGTTCTATGTATAGCAAACATCATTTGAGATATATGTGTGTGTGTGTGTGTGTGTGTGTGTGTGTGTGTGTGATAATCAAAGTATCGCGTCTTATTTTATACAATACCGTATAATGTACAGTAACTATAGGTAACTGATATATTTTTATTAAGCAAGTTTCACACATTAAACCTGCATATGCAGAAGGCCGATATACTCTATATAAATTCTTTTGGATGTGTGTTACGAAAATTTACAGATTTCAGAGGCTTGCGGAACTGTTCCAAATCCAGAACCGCTCAGGTCAAAGCTACCCCAAATGCGAGATACGTCTTGAAAAGGTTACATTCAGTTCCCGATGTGTGTTTATACTCGTAGCTTGCGGAGTGAACCCCAAGATTCCTTTAAAAAATCGTACGATTCTGGGCAGACATGATCTTCCCCATCACACTGAAAAACCGGTCCTACAAGATATTTTTTGAATATCCGCAACTACTAGTAATTATCATAATGCATTTGTCAATAAAATGCTTCTCATTTACAATTAGATGCAGACTTTAATCAGATGATATAAAATAGGTCTTCTATAGGCTAAGAAGCGCAAATGAACATTCAAAATTTGTAAAAGCCCCGTGCTTCTCTGGGGAACATTTTATGTATTTTCAAACTTATAAATTTTGGTGGGGGTTCGTTTGGTTTTAGAGACATAAACACACGTTTAAACTACTAATTTTTGAACAGAAAGAGGGATATTTTTTAGTGTTTTAATTATAAAATAATAAAATTATGCTAAACAATTAGACAGTTATATATTTACAAATAGTCTATTTGGCGTGATATTTGGATATTTTATAATCATCATCAAATGCAATTTTAGGTGTATGTTTATATACAGAGTGTCTATAATTCAAGCATCGCAGAAATTAATTGTAGTCAATAAACTTTGCGGTAAATTGCCAAAATCCAGACGCAGTTCGGAGACAGAATCTATAATTACTAACTTAAGCTAAGCTAAGCCAGGCAAACAAAACCAAACGTATCAGTAAGATCCGTCTGGATTCTGGAAATTCAACAATTTTGCCTATTATGTTGAACTTTATGGGCACCCCGTATATGTTTATGGTGCTGGTGAGTGAGTGGGGTTTATTTTTATATTTTCTTTCACATATTATGACCAGTGATCTACGCTTAATGAATGTTAATGAGTGTTAATGTTTCAATTTGGGAGTTGACGAAACCATATTTAATTGAAATTAATGAATCTGATAAAGGCACCTCTAAAATTAAACTTACAATTATGTGATTTTTTTTAAATTTTAATCTTATCTAATAATGGGTATTCGGGTTAAATTCATATTTATAGTTATGTTGCCCACACTGCTCCCGTTCGTGCTTCCAGAAGGGTATTTTCGGTAGCACTTTGGACTCGATGGGGGTTGGCCTCCAGAATTAATGGGGCCTTAGCCGGAATGCATCGGAGGAATGGGAGCCAATTATACTGAAAATGACAAGCGAACACAAATATTACCAAAATAAATAAGAACTAAGAAAAAATGAAGGGGTTCGGGCGAGTCTTGTTTCACGTTTAAATATAATGACGAAGAATATAGTTATAGATGGGACGTGACGTTACAAATATCAGATAATTTCGGTTCCCAAATGGGGTCTGACGCAGAAACTAATTGTTTTACAACAGAGAGAGAGAGAGAGAGAGAGAGAGGAGAGAGAGAGAGAGAGAGAGAGAGAGAGAGAGAGCCTCAGCAAGATTTAGTACAGGAATTAATATTTATATTATAATAATAATGGGAGGAGAGTAGGTCTCCTCCCTAAAGGGTGGTTTGCTTAAACAGGAATTTTAACAGCTCCTCAGCGAATGGGGTTATCGTAGGAATGAGTTTAAAAAGAAAAAACGAAACAGATACAAAGGATGGAATGGGAGGGAGTGGAGGGAGGGGGGGTAACTTCGTAATGAGAAATTTTGCAAGTTTTACACTGTTACGATAAAACCATTATTCTGTCGAATCTGCAATTTTCTGACTGGCGTCATATTGACAGAAATTATTATTTAATTTGAGTACATATCTAATTTAGTACATCGTACACTTATTAATACTATTACAATTACTATGACTACAATTAATTACAAATTTAATCCAATATTAATAAACGATTATATACGAATTTCAAAATTTATATAATTTATGATATAATTTACGATATAATTTATGACATTTATATTATTTAATCTTGATAATTTGTTTGACAATTTCTCTCTGAATTAACTGAAATTAACATTTTTTGTTAACATTTACTAGAATAATAATTTTATTAATTATAGTAATTAGTAACCGGAAACTGCATCCACTTTGAAAGACTTACATTACGACAATCTGACGACACAAGGATGATAAAATAACAAAATAACATAACATAACAATTTTCAATAATTTTAACATGTTCTATTTTTAACATGTTCTATTTTTAACATGTTCTATTTTTAACATGTTCTATTTTTAACATGTTCTATTTTTAACATGTTCTATTTTTAACATGTTCTATTTTTAACATGGAAGTGTGAATGTGAGAAAGTAATAGGAGATCTTAGGGGAACAATGAGACTAAAGTTGCCGAATCAAGGGAATTTGGAAGCTTGCGTTAGTGTCTTATGAAGGAAGCGTGTCATTTAATTATAAATACATAATATATTTATATATTAAAACTATAAAAGAATAAAATTATGTACATAATGAACAGACAGATATCATTAGAGGTATGATAGTATGTATGAGTGATGAATAAAGTGGATATATACAATAACTGGGGGATATTATATATATATATATATGTAATATACGGGGATTTATATCCTGCCAATAAGCTTATCATTAACATTATCAAAAGTTACCTTACCTTAAATACTAAATATTGAATTATTAAACTACAGTTATGAACTATTTAATATTTAATTAATATACGAGTAGTATGCGATGATCGCAATTAATATTCAAGATTATGTGAACGTTGATGGGATTTTTTATGGGATTTTTAGATTTACGTTAAACTTAAATTAATTTTGATGAACGATGACGTAAATCAATGCAAATATAGAATAAAAATAGGGAATCATTTACATACTATTTATATCTAGTGGGGTTCGTAAGTATTCGTACAGGGAAATATTTCCCGTTATATTCATCCTTATCTTTCATACCATGCAGAGGATGGTTAGGTAAAGTTTACCTTTTGTCTGGAAAATTTTAACAAATAAAAGAAATTGTTTAATTTTAACATATTTTAACATAAAACATCAAAGCATTTGAGGAAAATAAAAAACAAGTTAGAATGCAAACGTTTTCGTACATTTATTTACAAAATTTAATACTTTGTCCACTTTTCGTTAGAATGACTTCAGTGATTTGTTTTTGGGTATTTTTCTACAAGGTTTCGATATCTCTCAGTCGAAATTTTAGCCCATTCCAGAAGAAAATTGCTGCAATTCATTCAGATTCGAAGGGTTTCTCTCGCGGACAGCTTTTATTCAAACCAAACCATAAATTCTCGATTAAATTGAGATCTCGGCTTTGAGTGGGCCACTCGAGAAGATTGAAATACTTTTATTGAAGCCATTTTATGAAGATCTTACTTTTATGTTTTGGATCATTATCTTGTTGCAGTACCACTTACGAGTACGACTCATTCGCAACTCTCGAACTAAAATTTCCTCATGTTTCGTCGAATTCAAGATTCCAATGATGATGACAAGCTTTCTTGGACCAAAAGTACTAAAGCATCTCCAAAGAATAGGCTGACCATACGTACCGTTTTGTATGGGTTCTGTCACTGAAGAATAATTGTAAGCTCAATATGTTTATGTACTTACTTTTTCATGAATACAGAATATTACATAACCCCCGTCCCTTTTTTGCCATCCCAATGTCCCGTTTTGTCTCAAGGAAATATGGTCAGCCTACCAAAGAAGCAAACTACCACCGCCATGTTTAACTGTAGGGAGGATGTTTTTTTTTTTTCATTAGAATGCAGTATTTGATTTTCGCCAAACATATCGTTGCTCGTTCCCGAATAATTCAATTTTGGTCTCGTCTGTCCAGAGAACTTTCTTCCAGAATGCAATTCTATCATTTTGATGATCCTTGCCTTATTTTAAGCGAGCCTCTTTGTAGGCTTTTCGTAGCAGAAGTTTTCTTCGTTCAACTCTTACATGCAGACCATTTTTTTCTCAATGTACGACGTACAGTAGAGGGATGAACATCGAACTTAGTCTTAATGTTTGTCAAATATCACCTGCAGTCATTCGTGGATTTGCAGCAGCCATTCTTTCAGTCTGTCTAGCTGTACGTTCTGAAATCTTGTAAGGTCGTCCACACCTTGGTAGAGTTTTGATTGCTCCAAAACCTTTCCATTTTTTATAACTTCAACAACCGTCGTACGAGTAAATGGAATTCGAAGTTCTTCTCCTATCTTCCTATAACGCTTTCCAGATTCGTGTGCAGCAATAACAGATTTCTTAAGATCTGTAGACAACTCTCCCACGACAGACCATTGCTTACTAATGATTTGTACATTCATCCGTCTTCCATGAAGATTCAGAGAAAAATTCTAGAATTCCAAAATTGCCGTCTCTAATCAATACACAGCCAACTACTGATAAAAATTTTAAAATCTTGAAGCCTGAAGTGGACACGCAAAGTATTAAATAGTTTTGTAAATAGACTAAGTGTACGAAAACTTTTGCATTTCAACTTTTTTTTATTTTCCTCAAATTCTTTGATGTTTTACATTTTATGTTGGAGTCAAACTAATTTTTTTTATTTGCTAAAATTTTCCAAATGAACGGTAAAGTTTTCATAACTATCGTATGCATGGTACAAAAGATAGGGACGAATATAA
The DNA here is from genome assembly GCA_023014485.1 of Bathynomus jamesi. NCBI lineage: Eukaryota > Metazoa > Arthropoda > Malacostraca > Isopoda > Cirolanidae > Bathynomus > Bathynomus jamesi. Next base: position 105,234 of record JAJOZX010009844.1, on the reverse strand, counting down.
CCGAAATATTTCTCTGTACGAATACTTATGAGCACCATTGTACAATACTTTAAGGATGATTATGAATAAAGTGATTTATCAACCAATTATGAATTTCTCACGGTGGATTTTTCTATGTATTTTATGTCTAAGTATATTTTTGATAATTAATAGTAATAAAAACCAGTGTCTGTCTTTTGGTAAAGCTTACCAGTAGTATGGGTGCATAATCCCATATATATATATATATATATGATGAATAAAACCACGAAGGAAAGGAAACACAAAATGGTGCTCAAGCGCTTTCGTCTAATGACATCCTCAGGAACACTGAAGTACATAAAAAGGTTAAGCCTATATATAGGTTACAGAAAGAAAAAAAAAGAAAAAATAAATAACATACATACACACACACACATACATATATATATATATATATATACATACATATCTATATATACAAATACATACACACATACATACATACATATATATACAATAAACAGAGAAGTAAAAATAATAAAAAATTATAAAAAAAATTAAAAATTAAAACCTTAAAAGATTACCAGTGAGGCGTACAGATTTTGTAAGGAAAAATATCGATTTTTAGCACAAGATCAAATGGATTATAAAAATACAAATTTATACTATCGATTTTTAGCACAAGATCAAATGGATTATAAAAATACAAATTTATACTGTCCGGGTTTTAACACAATGCTGCCTATGGTCAGGTTTCGATATATATAAAAAAATAATAAAAAATAAAATGCAAATTAAAAGTTAATAAAGTAGAAAACAAGTTTACCAAAGATTTAATGTTTTACACTTCTTATCTATATCTGTTTTAAAGGAATTCAACATAACAGGATCGAGTTGAAAAAGACCTTTGCTTATGTTGAAGTTATTTGAAAGTTGGATAATGGCAGACTCAAGAATATTTCTATTAACAATGTTGCTTGAATGGAATAAAACTGAAGCATTATTCCAATCAATACAGTGGGCTAACTCTGACAAATGGACAAAAAAGGGCACTGGACAACTGTCCTGTTTCTAACAGAATATTGATGCTGTTTTATACGTATGTGCAAATCCTTTCCCGTCTGACCTATGTAAAAGGAATCACATTGTTTACAACCAATTTTGTAGATAATGCCTGAATTATTGGTAGGGCTATTTTTTACTATGATATTTTTCACAATATTGTTATATGAAAATACTACATTAATATCCAAAAGTTTAAGTACATTAGCAATGCCTAAAAAGCCCGGGAAAAATGGAAGTACTAAAATATTTTTTGACAAAGTACGAGTGTTAATATTGACACGATAGAAAGTTCGTTTTGCCTTGTTGAGACAAGATTCCATAAACGCAGATGGATAACACAAATCACTTCCAATACCGTTGATTTTTTCCAATTCGGCATCGATGTATTCCGGACTGGCGATCCTAAGGGCGCGGAGAAACATTGATGAAAATATGGCCTTCTTAGTGGGGGTATCATGTCCCGAGTAAAAGTGTACGTAGGACAAATTGTTTGTCGTTTTCCGATAGATACTAAACTTAAAACCTGGGCTTTCCCTATGTACACGCACATCCAAGAATGGGATTGAATTGTCTTGCTCAACTTCTAAAGTAAACTTAATGGAGGGGACTTGATCATTTAACTGAAGGAGGAAGCTATCCAGGTCACGATTCATGGGCCAGATACACAAAATATCGTCGACGTACCGCAACCAAGGGATGCCAACCCCCAGGATTCTCGGAATATAGGTAATTTCGAAAAACTCCATATAAATATTGGAGAGGAGGGGCGATAAGGGGTTGCCCATAGCCATCCCAAAAACTTGTTGATAATACTCGTTATTGAAAGTGAATTTACAGTCTTTGATGCAAAGCTTAATGAGTTCCAAAACAATGTGTGAAGGTAGTGGCAGGTCATACTTATGTAATTCTTGGGAGAGAAAGTCAAGCATATCGTCAATCGGCACTTTTGTAAACAATGAACAAACATCAAAACTAATCAATTTATCGTTAGTTTCAGTACGTGCATTATTCAATTTTTCCGTAAGATCCATGGAATTTTTACATGTGAATCAGAGATAGTTCCGAGAATGGGGGACAAGACTTTGACAAGCCATTTGGAGAGTTTATAAGTAATAGAGCCCACCGAGCTAATAATAGGGCGCATAGGGTTACCAGGTTTGTGGGTTTTAATAAGACCGTAAAGGTAGGGCAGAGCAGGTGAAGTGGACATGAAAAGCGGAATTAAGTTCTTATGATCTTTGAGAAGGCGTTTCAAGCCACTATTAAATGATTTGATGACGTCATCCTGCGGGTTCTTCCTAAGTTTGGTGTATGTGCCGGGGTCCTGGAGAAGCTCGTTCATCTTTCCGATGTAGTCCACTTTGTCCATAATAACTACGGTGTTAGCCTTGTCTGCTTTAGTAATATGGAGCTCCCCATCTTTTTTTAATTGTGAGAGGCTATTGCGAAAACGTTTAGGAAAGTTATCTTCGTAATTACCATTCGCCGCACTATAAACGAGGCCTTTAACTATGTTAAACAAATACTGAGGGAGATTACACTGTTTTTCAAACACGCGAGACTGTAACAAATTTGTAAAGCCGAAGGTTTTTTAACAATAAAAAAGGACATACCATATCCAAGGGCACTTTTTGCATCGTCACTAATGTTTTTCGAAGAAAGGTTCAAAACACACTTTGAGCTTGCTTTTTTACTCCACTGACTATCTCGAATGAGACTTTTAATTTTTCGATCCAAAATGTTACGAAGTGAAGTAGTTCTCCGACGCAACTCGTTGTAAATTTCATCAAACAAAGGTTGGATCCACGGTTGGGGAATAACGGTTACAAAATTATGTTTGGCGATGTTTAAATTTTTGAAGGCGGACCACTCATTTTGTCTGGTGACTTCAATATGTTTCTTTAAAATTAATCTGCTGAAGTTGTTGAACGGATGGTCGTCAATTTGTCTGAGGCGAATCGGAAGCAGGGATTTGGGAAGAACTTGCTCCTCCAGACACTTAGTAAGAAACTTCCGTCGGATACGAATTGCATGCCCCTTCATTAATGTAGAAGAAAACACGGACACAAACGGAGACAAGAGAGGGAACAGCAAGCCGAAGGAACGCGTGGTGAGCATTATATGAAAATTATTTCACGAAGGTAACACGTGAAAAATATTTATGATGAATAAAACCACGAAGGAAAGGAAACACAAATGGTGCTCAAGCGCTTTCGTCTAATGACATCCTCAGGAACACTGAAGTACATAAAAAGGTTAAGCCTATATATAGGTTACAGAAAGAAAAAAAAGAAAAAATAAATAGCATACATACACACACACACACATACAATATATATATATATATATATATATACATACATATCTATATATACAAATACACACACACATACATATATATACAATAAACAGAGAAGTAAAAATAATAAAAAAATTATAAAAAAATTAAAAATTAAAACCTTAAAGATTACCAGTGAGGCGTACAGATTTTGTAAGGAAAAATATCGATTTTTAGCACAAGATCAAATGGATTATAAAAATACAAATTTATACTATCGATTTTTAGCACAAGATCAAATGGATTATAAAAATACAAATTTATACTGTCCGGGTTTTAACACAATGCTGCCTATGGTCAGGTTTCGATATATATAAAAAAATAATAAAAAAATAAATGCAAATTAAAAGTTAATAAAGTAGAAAACAAGTTTACCAAAGATTTAATGTTTTACACTTCTTATCTATATCTGTTTTAAAGGAATTCAACATAACAGGATCGAGTTGAAAAAGACCTTTGCTTATGTTGAAGTTATTTGAAAGTTGGATAATGGCAGACTCAAGAATATTTCTATTAACAATGTTGCTTGAATGGAATAAAACTGAAGCATTATTCCAATCAATACAGTGGGCTAACTGACAAATGGACAAAAAGGGCACTGGACAACTGTCCTGTTCTAACGGAATATTGATGCTGTTTTATACGTATGTGCAAATCCTTTCCCGTCTGACCTATGTAAAAGGAATCACATTGTTTACAACCAATTTTGTAGATAATGCCCATTCTCGGAACTATCTCTGATTCACATGTAAAAAATTCCATGGATCTTACGGAAAAATTGAATAATGCACGTACTGAAACTAACGATAAATTGATTAGTTTTGATGTTTGTTCATTGTTTACAAAAGTGCCGATTGACGATATGCTTGACTTTCTCTCCCAAGAATTACATAAGTATGACCTGCCACTACCTTCACACATTGTTTTGGAACTCATTAAGCTTTGCATCAAAGACTGTAAATTCACTTTCTATAACGAGTATTATCAACAAGTTTTTGGGATGGCTATGGGCAACCCCTTATCGCCCCTCCTCTCCAATATTTATATGGAGTTTTTCGAAATTACCTATATTCCGAGAATCCTGGGGGTTGGCATCCCTTGGTTGCGGTACGTCGACGATATTTTGTGTATCTGGCCCATGAATCGTGACCTGGATAGCTTCCTCCTTCAGTTAAATGATCAAGTCCCCTCCATTAAGTTTACTTTAGAAGTTGAGCAAGACAACTCAATCCCATTCTTGGATGTGCGTGTACATAGGGAAAGCCCAGGTTTTAAGTTTAGTATCTATCGGAAAACGACAAACAATTTGTCCTACGTACACTTTTACTCGGGACATGATACCCCCACTAAGAAGGCCATATTTTCAACAATGTTTCTCCGCGCCCTTAGGATCGCCAGTCCGGAATACATCGATGCCGAATTGGAAAAAATCAACGGTATTGGAAGTGATTTGTGTTATCCATCTGCGTTTATGGAATCTTGTCTCAACAAGGCAAAACGAACTTTCTATCGTGTCAGTATTAACACTCGTACTTTGTCAAAAAATATTTTAGTACTTCAATTTTTCCCGGGCTTTTTAGGCATTGCTAATGTACTTAAACTTTTGGATATTAATGTAGTATTTTCATATAACAATATTGTGAAAAATATAGTAAAAAATAGCCTTACCAATAATTCAGGCATTATCTACAAAATTGGTTGTAAACAATGTGATTCCTTTTACATAGGTCAGACGGGAAAGGATTTGCACATACGTATAAAACAGCATCAATATTCCGTTAGAACAGGACAGTTGTCCAGTGCCCTTTTTGTCCATTTGTCAGAGTTAGCCCACTGTATTGATTGGAATAATGCTTCAGTTTTATTCCATTCAAGCAACATTGTTAATAGAAATATTCTTGAGTCTGCCATTATCCAACTTTCAAATAACTTCAACATAAGCAAAGGTCTTTTTCAACTCGATCTGTTATGTTGAATTCCTTTAAAACAGATATAGATAAGAAGTGTAAAACATTAAATCTTTGGTAAACTTGTTTTCTACTTTATTAACTTTTAATTTGCATTTTATTTTTTTATTATTTTTTTATATATATCGAAACCTGACCATAGGCAGCATTGTGTTAAAACCCGGACAGTATAAATTTGTATTTTTATAATCCATTTGATCTTGTGCTAAAAATCGATAGTATAAATTTGTATTTTTATAATCCATTTGATCTTGTGCTAAAAATCGATATTTTTCCTTACAAAATCTGTACGCCTCACTGGTAATCTTTTAAGGTTTTAATTTTTAATTTTTTTATAATTTTTTTATTATTTTTACTTCTCTGTTTATTGTATATATATGTATGTATGTATGTGTGTATGTATTTGTATATATAGATATGTATGTATATATATATATATATATGTATGTGTGTGTGTGTGTATGTATGTTATTTATTTTTTCTTTTTTTTTCTTTCTGTAACCTATATATAGGCTTAACCTTTTTATGTACTTCAGTGTTCCTGAGGATGTCATTAGACGAAAGCGCTTGAGCACCATTTTGTGTTTCCTTTCCTTCGTGGTTTTATTCATCATAAATATTTTTCACGTGTTACCTTCGTGAAATAATTTTCATATATATATATATATATATATATATGCTGCAAACCTACAAGGAAAAAGAAAAACGATTCCAAGGCCTTTCGTGTATTCAGAGCTACACCTCGTCAGGGAATGGAGAGAGAAGGCAAGATGCCCATAAATATATACAACGTAGCGGAAACAAAAACAATTAGCACATACTCAACAAGAGTTAATGAGAGGCAAAAGGAATTTTAACAAGATATTGTCAATTTTATACATTCCCGCACTGTTATTGAAATTGTTTTTAAAATGGATAAATGCACATTCTAGAATATTTCTTTCTATTATATCTGTTTTCAACAAGCGCTTTAGAACTATCCCACTTGATGCTATGATTACATCTATACATATGGTTAAACAAAGCATTGGAATTATTAGCTGTTCTACAAGTATATTTATGCTGTTTTACCCTAATATCTAACGTTTTACCCGTTTGGCCTATATATACTGAGTTACACGGTGTACATCCGATCGAATACACGCAACAAACATTATTATCCGGGCTATTCTTTATTAGGCGTGATTTAACAGTATTATACTTAAAGATTACACTGATGCCAATTGCTTTAAGTAAAGTCGGAACATAGTGAAAATTAACATGGTAAGGTCGGCTAAGGATATTTTTACGCTCAAATTCCTTTACAATTACATTATTATAATACCTATTCTTGGCTTTCCTAAGACAGTTATCTAAAAATGAAATAGGATGACATAATTTAGTACCAATATTCATGATATTGCATAACTCGGTATCTAAAAATTCAGGACTGACAACTCTCAATGCTCTAAGAAACAGAAAATAGAGGATTTAATCGAGGGATGATCTACAGAACAGAAGCTAAGGCTAACAAAGACCCTAAGATCCACTCTAAGGTTAGCCCGAGAGAAAGGAAAGAGTAGGGGGTTAAGAGAAGAGAAGAAGGGGTTAAGTAAGGAGCAACACCTATCACTCGTGGGTTAACATTCATTCAGAAAAAGAGAAAAAAGACTCACCATCATCATCCACCGGCCACTGCCGACAAGTCAGAAAAATAGTCGGAGAAAATAGGAGAGGGGTGAAAGATGAAAAGTAAAATAAGAACGCTTACAAACCATGCAAACAGTCTTAACTCACTGTCATACCATGCAAACTACAAACATGCAAGAAAAGAGTGTTACATACATGCAAAGTAAGTTTACGCTACGAGCTACATCTACGTTCGTGTTAGTCTAATTTTTTTTAAATTTTATTGCTGGCATCACACGCTGGCATGTCACAAGCTGGCATTAATCGTCAACAGACTCATCCTCGACCACCACCCCTAGAGCTCCTGTGACTAATTGTTTTTTATTTTAAACAACGTTAATATTTTTAAAACGTCTGTCAAGACCGTTTTTAAACATATTAACGCTGGTAGAATGAACGACTGACGAGGGAACATTATTCCATTTATCAATTACTTTAAACGTAAAGAAGTTGGTGCTACTATAGCGTGATTCCTACCTCGATTCGGCGGTCTACCTTTTAATTATAGCTTCTTACCTTGTTTACTAATTGCTTGTTTACATTCCAATGTCCATCGCCCTTGACGATTGGTTAGGTTTAGTCATGATATTTTCGTTAGTTTTAACGAAAATATCGTGACTAAACCTAACCAATCGTAGGTAGACCACATACTATAGTAGCACCGAAACTATTTTTTAAATAAATAAAATTGAATAATAAATAGCATTTTATATTTATTATATTTTCATTTATACCTTGGATAGGAATCACACTACAGTACTGTAGTTTCGAACCAAAATGGGTAGGAATCACCCTATAGTATCGAAGTCACCGGTAAGAATCACGCTATAGTAGCACAAAGAAGTTTTTAGCGATATTAGTAATGAAACGTCTGCCACGCAACTTAAATCCGTTATTACGAGTATTACTATTATCGAAAGTGAACAATGTCAAAATTTACATTATCGATGTTATTAACGATTTTGAAAACTTCACTAAGCTCCCCCTTAATCTCCTAGTTTCGAGTGAATACAGGTCTAACTCTTTAATCCTATCTTCATAAGGCTTGTTGCGCAATGACGGAATTAGTTTCGTGGCACGACGTTGAACCCTTTCTAACCTATCAATATCCTCACGCAAGTACGGACACCAAAACTGAACTGCATATTCTAAATGAGGCCTGACTAAGGACTTGTAAAGGGGCAACATAATATCCTTCGATTTAAATTCGAAATTACGCGCTATGAAACCTAACATCCTATTAGCTTTTGCGCAAGACTCCAGGCACTGGTTCCTAACCTTTAAATCCTTAGATACGCGTACGCCTAAATCTACTTCCTCGTCAACGCTCGCTAACTCCCTATCATCCATCGTATACGCGTAATTATTGTTGCGAGAACCTATATGCAAAACTTTACATTTGTCTACGTTAAATTGCATCTGCCACTTATCTGTCCACTCCATAATCCTATTTACATCGTCTTGGAGCCTATTACTATCGTCCTCGTTAAACTTACCGCCTATTTTAGTATCGTCCGCGAATTTTGACACGTTACTAGTCAATCCTACATCTATGTCGTTAATGTAAATTACGAATAGCAATGGGCCTAACACTGAACCCTGTGGGACACCGTTACCTACATCTAACCACCCCGATTCACTACCATTAACTACTGCGCGGTCGCCTTTTTTAAAAATAGGCGTGACGTTAGCTAATTTGAAGTTTTCAGGAATAATCCCCGTTTCGAGTGAGTGATTAAAAATCTTCGTTAAGGGGCCTACGATAACGTCTTTCAAATCTTTCAAATGTCTGGGATAAAAAGCGTCAGGGCCTGGAGCCTTGCTAACTTTTAGCCTATCGATATAATGCGCAATCTCAGCCTCGTAAACAGTTATTTCATCCAAAATAGTCTCGCTACTAAATGGAACGATATCGTCCACGTCGGAAACATTATTTACGTCTTCTACGGTAAAAACTGTCGCAAAAAAGTTATTGAAAATACCCGCCATCGCCTGAGCGTCAGAAGCCAAAGCGCCATTAACATCCACTAGAGGGCCTATGTTATCTTTTACCGGCTTACGATTATTAACGTATTCAAAAAACTTTTTTGGATTATGTTTACTATCCGCAGCTATAAGTATCTCTAAATTACGCTTGGCATTCCTAACTGATCTTTTAACCTAACGTCTAAGCTCGATATATCTATTAAAGTTAGCTGCCGTGCCATTGCGCTTATTAAGTCTATACGCTCTATTACGCTCGTTTATGAACTCCCTATTTCCCTAGCCCACCACTTCGGCCTACCATGATTTCTAGCGCGCTTGGGCCGACGAGGAATAAACTCCCTTTCAATATTCCTAAAACTTTCTCTAAACGCCACCCAACGCAAATTTGTCATTACCCATAAATAAGTTATCCCAGTCCACTACTCTCATCCTATCCGCAAAACTGTCAAAATTAGCCCTACGAAAATCAGGGAGTTCTATTACGTTACTATCCTGGGTGTTTTTTATCGCTAACTTAAACTTAAGAATTTGATGATCACTACATCCTAAACTCTCGCCTACTTCTAAACCTTCGACTATATTCTCGCCGTTCGTCATCACCAAATCTAAAATATTATCACCGTGCGTTGGTTCGGTAACTATCTGTCGTAAAAAGTTATCGTCCATAAACTTAACCAATCTCAAACCCTCCTCATTACCAGTAAAATTCTCGTAATTAACATTAGGGCAGTTAAAGTCTCCGCCAATTATACTATTCCGATTGTCAATAAAATTACCAAGAAGTGAGTAAAATCTAGTGCCTGTATCGAGGGGTTGAACGGGAGGTCTATAAACAACAAAATTAAAACTAATACTACGCGCCCTAACTTCAACACATATCGCATTAATTGCTGCCGGAAAATCTAACAACCTCGATAGCCCTAAGGGAATTACGAATGTACAGCAAAACGCCTCCACCAAACCTATGTAACCTATCATTAGTAGAGTTTAAAACCCGGTATATCAAGTTCCCCCAACAAGTACCGAGTCACGGTATTTAACCAAGTTTCAGTGATAGCAACTATATCATAGTTGCCGGAATAAATTATTGCCTTAAATTAATTTAATTTATTTCTAATACTACGCGCGTTACAATAAAAGACAAGTTATTTTTTACCAAGGGCCCGCGTTTTAAACTATTTATCACGTCGGGCCCGCGTTCCCCGGACCCACAACGTTTTAAGGCTTCGACCTATACAGCTTTCGCACGTTTTCGTCTATTAATCTACCTAGCCTAGCATTACCTATTTCATTAAAATGCACCCAATCTTTTATAAAAAGGCTAGGATCACTGAATTCGGACCACAGCTTTACGAAAGGTACATTTTCCTCAGCACATATCTCTTCTAATTTATTATTAAAAAATATTGTTTTTGACGTAATCCTAAGACCCAACCCGTGTCTAGGGGTAATACCTAGAACTAAAGACCTATCTGACCTCGCCTTTAGGGACCTAATTAACCCCCTATATCTCTCCAAAAGGTCAGGCACTCTCGTATCGGGCCTATACGAGTCGTTGCCTCCTACCATCGTCACCAACATTGAGTGACGGGAGGCAACGTCAATCCTATCCACTTCGTCTCTAACTCTGTCAACCCTGGCCCCTGGGAGACAGACCCTCCTCCTCTTGGTTGGATGCCGTTCAACGAACTCTCTGTCCATGTGGTGCACTAAAGAGTCCCCAATTAAAATAGTTTCCCCCTCATTCACGTCCCTTTTCAAATGGGCGAAAGGGTTCGAGACCTCGATAGGGGGGGGGGATTCCTATCACCTAACGTACGCGGCCTAGCTCCACCTTTAACACCTCTATATCCCTCGCTATCTACTACTCTCGGACTAACCTTAACCCTTTTTCAACTCTAATCCAACCTTCCCGACAAGCTACCTAAGCTAGAAACTAGGTTACGCACCTCACCCTTCAAATTACTAACGTCTTCAACGTTAGTATTGGTTCGGCTTCCGTCAACCGTAGCCCTACCCCTGCCCTCATCAAGCGTTGCAAGTCTTTCGGTTACCTCACGTACACTGCGTTTTATGTCAACTAATTCCGCCATGAACTCGCAAAAGAAACAAACTGATCTATCGGTAATCGCCATAGGACCGCCGTTATAATCCTTAAATTCCGAATACCACCGGTTTACCCTACACCTAACACACGACGCTTTCTCCGACGATATCGTGCAGTTAAAAATTAGTTTAAACCGTCACAGGTATAAGTTAAATTAAGCCGGCACGCTATGAAAACTTCTAAATCGCTAAAAACCACTAATATTCAATTACTTAACTATAACAACGTGAATTTAAACGCAAGTATATAAAATTCAAAACTATCCAAAAGTAAAATTCTCAGCAATATACAAAAGTAGATGCAATATCAGAGCTCAGGAATGCGTCCGTTCAGTACAGAGTCTGGCTGACGAATCAAAAATGATGGTCAGAATAAAAATGCACATAAGAGTTATTATTAGTAGGTTTGCGATAGACTTCAAATTTGAAATGATTAAAGCATCTCCAAATTTTTAGATCCAGAAAAGATAGGCTTCCATCATTTTCTTTTTCAACTGTGAACTTAATAGATGGGACTAAGTTGTTGAGCCTACCAAGAAATAAGTCAACATCCAAATTATTAGGCCAAAGACATAAAATATCATCTATATACCTGTACCAAACCAGGTTAAAATTAACAATCGTAGGCAAAATTCTACTTTAAAAAAATTCCATAAGTATATTTTTGATAATTAATAGTAATAGTATAATAATACTGTTAAATCACGCCTAATAAAGAATAGCCCGGATAATGTTGTTGATTGTGTGTATTCGATCGGATGTACACAGTGTAACTCAGTATATTACTGTATAGGCCAAACGGGTAAAATGTTAGATATTAGGGTAAAACAGCATAAATATGCGTGTACAACAGCTAATAATTCCAATGCTTTGTTTAACCATATGTATAGATGTAATCATAGCATCAAGTGGGATAGTTCTAAAGCGCTTGTTGAAAACAGATATAATAGAAAGAAATATTCTAGAATGTGCATTTATCCATTTTAAAAACAATTTCAATAACAGTGCGGGAATGTATAAAATTGACATATGTTGTTAAAATTCCTTTTGCCTCTCATTTCATTAACTCTTGTTAAGCATGTGCTAATTGTTTTGGTTTCCGCTACGTTGTATATATTTATGGGCATTTTGCCTTCCCTCTTCATTCCCTGACGAGCTGTAGCTCTGAATACACGAAAGGCCTTGGAATCGTTTTTCTTTTTCCTTGTGGGTTTGCAGCATTCATTCATTTCACCTTTGGTAACCTTTGGTTAGCTTCCGCCCAAATTGTTCATTCTGACGAAGGTCAAGCTTTTCACTCCACCTTAGACCTACAGTTTAAAGTGGAATCCGAACCACGCCCCATCAGCAGCCCAGCGTCTTAACCACTAGGCCATCTAGGGTACCCATTTATCTACCAACCACTTTCTTTATTGTGTGGAAGGATGAACAGCTGGGTTTTGCTGCGCGCCGGCTGCCGTCGGGTCTCGAACCCGGGGCCGATGGATTCGTAGTCAGCGACGCTAACCACTACACCATATATATATATATATATATATATATATATATATATGAAGGGCGGGGCCGCTGGGGGTGGTGGTCCAAAACATCAACCCGTCAATTTTTGATGAGTCAGGAAGCTGGTATTAAATAATTCAGAAATGAATGACTTAAATATTTTAAGTGATTAATGAATGGATGAATGAATGAACAGAAGAATTTGACAAACATTTGTAATGAATGAACAATTCACAAAACGTGGAAACGAGTGAGTGAAACCAGTATGCAGTAAATGAGTATATACAGGCGATTGACAAAAGTAAATAGACACCACAATGATTGCTCTTACAAACAAATGGGGAAGCTCATAAAAGGAATATCAGAACGTGTGTCACCTTTACATAATGCTAGTCATGTACCGATTCTAAAATTTAGCCGATACCGATTCCATGGAAATTGCCCATACCGATGCCGATTCTTTGCCTATATTTTAAAAAATCAATCCCCTTCATAAATTTTACTAATATAATGTGAAAACTTTGAATTTTCATATTTTTACATTTCAAATTTGTGTAAATGCTTTTCCTTAGCTCACTCCACATTCCACAATATACAGTACCAGAATTTGTTACTCATATAGAGTAGCTAAAATGATGTTAAGAAGTTTTAGTACTCAGTAAAATGATAAAATAATAACTGAATACCAATATTTAAAGTAATTGTTTTTCTTTATGTTAATGTTATTTTCTTTCTTCAACAATATAAACAGCAACAAAATTTTTCACCAAAAATTTCAAGTCCCGGTGGCCAGTTTGAATACAAAAATAGATGTATAATTTGGGTTTATAAAATTATTAAAATACTTAAAATAAAGTCATTTAAAATTTCACAGAATCGGTGAGAGAATCGGCTAAATTTAGCCGATGCCGATTAAACGGTACACCACTACATCATGCAAAGGGGAAAGCAACACGATTCTAAATATATTCATTAAATAAATTTATTATTTAGTGACTTTTATAATCAAATAAAAAACTGTAAAAATCGAACGTTTACTGTTGTTGACCCGTATGTGTATATCTTTTCCAGAAATTGATTTTTAAAACCAAATGTTAAGGTAAATGATTTCTAATGAAATATTAAGGCCGTATTTGGCTTATACAATGACTTTTTCAATTAAAATTAAATTCTTGATCATCATACAAATCGCTTAAGATTTGCCACCGAACTGAATTGAATAAAATTTAATTTTTTATTAGGGATGCACCGGATATGAATTTTTCATATCCGGCCGGATACATATTATTAGGTACCGTATTATTTTTATACTCATATTGCTATGTTTTGTTTTGCATTGGGGGCAGGCGCCCCCCCCTAAATATAAGATTAATAAATAATTTAAGTATGATATATTCAGATGTTTACTTGTTTTGTTCTCTTTCAGGTTCTTGTGTTGTATTAAACTATTAAGTATTAATCATAAGTTGTGTGTGGTCACAGTATATAATAAACGATCCGAGCGATATCACTGCAAAGTGTAATATTTGCCAAAAGATTATCAAACGTGGGACGGAGAAAGGTGGCCAAAAGTCTTTTAGCACAACCCCTCTTCATAATCATTTGAAGATTAATCATCCAAAAGAGTATGCTGAAGCCAAAAACGAAAATGACAAAAAAAGAATAGCTGCGACTGAATCAAAGGAAATAGGCATAGATAGAATACGGGGTAGACCATCAACTTCTACTGGTAGTACTCTGAAAGAAAAGAAAATGGACCAAATGAGTAAGCAGATCTCAATAGAGGAAAGCTTTTCATCTAAAAAAATATGGAACATCAATGACTCCAGGTCTGTGATGATTCATCGTAAAATTGGCATGATGATGGCTTTGGACAACCAGCCATTTACTTTAGTTGAAGATGATGGTTTTATTGATCTAATGGCCTACCTCCAACCCAGATATCTCTTACCGAGCAGAAGGTACTTTTCTGATACTATATTTCCTCGTCTTTATAATGAATTCAAGTCTAAAATTGCTCAGAAGCTGGAAGAAGTAAAGCATGTCAGCTTTTCTTCAGATATATGGACATGCACAACCTCTCAAGAAAGTTTTATATCATTATCGGGTCACTGGATAGGTAAAGATTTTGAAAGATACGATGCTGTGCTACATGCCTCTCATTTCTCAGGGTCGCATACTGGCAAGAATATATCTGAAAAGTTTCGCTCTATGTGGGATAGTTGGGATCTTGATGCAAATAAGAGGAATTTATTGGTGAGGGATGGAGCTAGTAATATGGCTCTTGGTAGTGACCTGGCTGAAATACCTTCAATACACTGCAGCATTCATTTACTCCAACTGGTTATTAGTGACTCAATTATGGTTCAGAGGAGTGTAATTGATATCCTTGCAAAAAGTCGCCGCCTTGCAACTCAATTTAATCATTCTCCCTTGGCCTGTAACAATTTCAAACACATTCAAGTGCAGCAAAATCTTAAGTCTCTCCTATTGGTTCAAGATGTCCCAACACATTAGAACAGTGCATATTTGATGCTAGAAAGATTATATAAATTAAAAATTCCAGTGCAACTGTATTTGGTTGATCGTAGTGAATTACCTACCATCACATCCTTCGAGTGGACACTGATACGAAATCTCCTTAAAATATTAAAACCATTCTTCCAACTAACTCAGGAAATGAGTTCGGAAAAATCAACTTTGTCTTCCGTAATCCCAAGCATTTGTATTTTACAAAGATTGGCCATGATGACCAAGGTGTTCAAACGAGAGAGAGAGAACTCCTGACTTCTCTTCGAGCATGTTTCTTGTCGGAGAGTAATGATGGGAAGTCTATGAACATAATGAAAAACAGGGCTTATGTGACTGCGACTGCAATAGATCCGCGGTATAAGTTATCTTTCTTTCAACAAGATCAAAAAGAGCAGGCTAAATCCTGACTGATTGAAGAAGTCATAGGTATTGAAAATGACGAAGGTGGTAATGATTCTAATGAAAATGAAAGTGAAGGTAATGAAAGTGGAAGCGAAAGAAGCTCAAATTCCAGTTCTCCTATGCGAAAGAGGAAAGACGAAGAGGACATTCTTGAAATGTGTTTTATGGAGATCACAAAAAGAGGGCAATCTGGGGAAGTAAGTTACAAGAGAAGAAAGGTTGAAAAAAAAGACTGCTCCTGTTCTACTGATTGCAGGGGAGTTAGACCGATATGCATCTGAACCTCTTGTAGATAGGAAACGCTGTCCAGTTAAATTTGGAAGCAGGAGGACCGATTTCCTCTCCTTAAAACTATTGTTTCAAAGCTTCTCTGCACACCCGCATCCTCTGTATTTTCAGAGAGAATGTTTTATGAATATGGAAACATCTATGAAGCAAGGCGATCCCGAATATTGCCTAAAAGAGGAGAAATGCTCTTGTTTCTGCACCACAACGGAAAAAAGTTCTAAATCACTGTTGTTGAGTTTTTTTTTTATTCTGAAGACCTCCAGGCTGAATGGCGGCATCTGACCTACACAATACTGCCCTCCATTCATTGATTTCATTCCAGGCATTTTATATTGTATTCAATGTATTGTTTTACATTTGTCAAGCTTGTAATGTTTTGTATTGTTTTGAAAATAAAGGAAAAAAAGGAGAAAAAAGAATGGAAAGCAAGTGCAGGGGTCTAGCAATATTTTACTCTTTTTAAAAAATTTAACACCTAGACGTTTTTATAAAAAGCTCTGATTATATTAATAGAACTGTAATCGTTAATGATGGACAGATGTTTTATTTATTCTTGTCATCAGTATTGTGTTGATTTAATATAAAAAGTGTTGCTGGACTGGTTTAGGGGTGGGCCCTGGAGGGCTTTCCATTTTTTTGTATATAAAATATTATTTGTAATGTGTTATCATCATATGGCAGATTTTCATACAGGTGTTAATTTTCTAATGTCCTGGCCTATATCCGGCAGATATAACCCATATCCTACAGGATACCGGATATTTCGCGATATCCGGTGCACCCCTATTGTTTATCGATTAGATGATTATAGAAAAATAACGTACCAAAATGATGTAAACGTATTACAAACGCTAACAGCCAGGAAGCTTATTTCCTCGCGATGTGAGGGTAGGTGTTCCCCAAGGGTTACCTTTAGTTGAGCAATGGCAGAGTAAGCGGGCAATTCAACCCAATCCAGGAACCAGCAGGTGGGGAGAGAACCAGAGCCTTACCGCTCAGAGTCCGACACCGTAACCGCTGAGCTACCAGAAGCGCTCCCCCCCCCTGACAAAAAAAAAAAAATGAAATAGTATAAAAGAAACGCACTCTTGATTGACCGCTGACTGAATAACGGGAATCAGTGTGTAATCTTCTTTACTGTTTTTCGAAACGAGACAAAGAATCAAACTTAACGAAATCAGACAAGGAATTCCATCTCTTGATCTCGCGAGACAGTGAAGTGAAAGTTACTGTCTTACTTTTAAGGGAACATTGTATAAACTGACACATTTGCCTAGTATTAAACTAGTCTCTAAAACATAAATAAAAATAAATTTGAGCGTAAAGATGGGATATAACAGCGGTTTCAAGTAGCATGACCTATAATGCAGGATTAATAAATTTATGAGAGTATAAATATCATTGATTTTACGCGAAGAAAATTTTTACGATTTAATAGCATCACTATGATAGCTATGATTGGTGAACAAATTAAGAATTATCCAATTATGCAGTGCTCGAAACATTCACCAAAAAGTAAAAAAAAAAATCAAAATTAAGCTCTTATTTTTGTAATACTTTCAAAAATTTTTTTTTTAATACTTTCAAAAATTTTCAGAACTTGCTAAATAAATTTCTAAAGTTAGCATAAAGAGTTTACCAGAAAAGAACAACTTTTAGGGCGCGAATGGTTGTTGAAAAAGACTTGGAATACCATTTTAATAATCTATGAATTTTTTGAAAAGCGTTCCACAATTTTAAAAGATTTTTGTTTTGGTTTTGATAGCTGTTGCGAGGAGGATTAAACAGCTCTAAGGGCATATGACGTAGGGGACCTATAGCTTTACGTGGGATTCGAGTCACGGGTCGCTACATGATTTGGATGCAGGGGACGATCTCCCACTCAACTCCTATCCTGACCCAATGTCGCTTAACTTCTCTGATAGACAGGAAGCGGTGTTATTACACTGGGCAAGAGGTAGCCCTTGAAAAGTTAAAGGTGAAGAAATTCTTAATCCGGTCCTTATTTCCAACCAATTGAAATGACTACATTTCCTTTATTTCCACACTAAATTTTTCTACCTACTTTACGAATATTTTTACCTACGAATATTTTCACCTACGAATATTTTTACCTACGAATATTTTCGCCTACGAATTTTCACCTACCAATATTTTTACCTACTTTACTTTGAAATTAGCAAGGAGTATTCGTTTTTTGCTTTTGTGCGAACGAAACTACGACACTTCTGAGACAATTAAGAGAGCCAAATTTTCATACATCTGACAGTCCATTTAGATTAATTAGTTCTGTTTTGTCTTCATTCTTGGAAAACTAATATTTAACAGGTTGTACTTTTATTTCTATAATCATCTCTCAAATTTCAACTTGCTTTTGTTAAGGATAATGGCATACAGGACGGAGCAGTTATTATTCCGCTATACAGTGGGTTGACAAAATTAAATAGACACATTTGGTTTTTCCATAGTTTTTGGTTTGCTAATAAAAGTCAATAAATAATAGCAGATTTACTGAATCAATATATTTAGAATCGTGTTGCTGTCCCCTTTTGCATCATGTAAAGGTAACACGTTCTGGCATTCCATTGAACTTTGCAGTTTTGTTCTCGAGGACAAGAATCATCGTGGGATCTGTTTACTTTTGTCAACCCTATGTATAATCTTGATAACTTTAAAAAAGTTATACAAATGTTGTGTTTTTACTTATTTTACGAAAGCTTACAACTTCATTTTTCATGATATTCTTTGGATGAAGTGACAACGATATGGCATCAGAGGTAACTTCTCGACATTTTGTTTTCATATATTAATAACTGATATCAATACATGACAAACAGTGTGAAATATGACACAAAAGCAATGAGAGTAGGTGTCCCCCAAGGAGTGATTGTTGGCCTATTATTATTTACTAGTTATATAAAAGATATTTTAAAGATATCGAAATATTGAAAGATATATGCTGACGATACCATTATATATAATGTGGTCTACAAAAAATATAATAAAAACTAGTAATGTACAGGGTGTCCATAAATTCTTCACAAATTCAATTAAGCCTTTTGAGAATATTTACTAAATTTATATACATTTTATTCATCCACAATCACTCTTATTCATTTTATACAGAATATTCCTATTCATGATCTTGCCGTGGGGGTTTATTTTTCTATACGTTTTGTGTGTATCTTTCACAATAAACCACTTCACAAACTTATGCCGGTGCCGAGATAAGAGCTATACGAAACGTTCAATTTTTAATTTTTGAGAAAGGTACTTCATACAAGTATCCTTAGAGGATGCATTCTCATACAGAGTTTCAAGTTTCTATAAAGGATAAAGTGCATTATATATATATACACACACTGTGTATATATATATATATATATAATAAAAGGACGTGTGTGTGTGTGTGTTCCAGCCATAGGTCCAAAATGGAAGTAGTTACGAACTTGAAACTTCACACACATATTGATTAGGTCCCGAGGTTCTGCACCTGGGTGTTGAATGCCCGGTTAGGTTACTTGAATGCCTGTTTCGGTCAACTGTACGCCCTTGACGATTGGTTAGGTTAGGTCGTGATATTTTCGTTAGCTTTAACGAAAATATCACGACTTAACCTAACCAATCGTCAAGGGCGTACAATTAACCTAACCGGGCATTCAATTAACCTACTCTGGCATTCAATTAATCTAACTGGGTATATATATATATATATATATATTATATATATATATATATATAGCGTTCAACATCCACCCGGGCAACGCCGGGTCGCTCCGTAGTATATATATACAGGGCTCCAATAAACCTTAGCTCCCCCGCCCATGGCCTAAACCATTAGAGGTACAGTAAAACTAAACATACCTTACAAAAGAGAATTTAATCCTGCATTTAATGAGAAACAATTAAAACTTGGTGTTCCCGCCATTGGCTTCCAAGACAGCCTGAATTCGCCAAAAGTGACGTGAATAGATCTTGATCGTTACGCAAATTTGCTAAAACAGTTTCATTGTGTTGCGTCATTGTATCCTTCGAAAATTGATTTGCTGCAGGTTCTTGAAACAAGAGACATTCAACCTTGTCCTTTATAACTGATGCAGTGTGTTTTCACAGACGTTCAGGTCAGGAGAATTTCCTGGCCATTCTTCATTTCCAAAGAAATCGATCTCATGGTTCCGCAACAACTGTTGAGTGGCTAATGCCTTAAAGCAGGGGGGCCTTATCGTGCAGAAGTGTGACCTGATCGACATCCATAACATTGTTTGGGTTTCTTAGAAAAGGAATGACATGCTGGGATAGAATAACATCACGAAAATACTGTCCATCCCAACTCTGACCATTTGGCTTCAGCACCCAGATGAGCTTCTTTGCAGTGAACAAAACAAACACACCAACACAGTCTGGACTTTTTAATAATTCGCGATAATGTTCATTGTCATCGATTTCATCTGGTGTTGTGGCCCACACTCGATCATTTTGGTAGTTAGGCCGACGTGTTACGTAAACAAAAAATTCATCGGAGACAGCTAAATGCATGAAATCATCCACATCCCAATCTTCAAGATAATGGGCAAACCACATTCTGTCATCGATGTTAAGTTGAGTTTTTCTTGACTTTGGAAGTTCATGCCAAGGCTTTAAACCTTGTCTATGACGGTACAGTCGAATGATCTCACCAATAACGATCTTTCCTCTCAACACTTCGATCTCTCTAGAAAGTTTAGCACAGCTGTTTTTCCGCTTACGCGTACCGCTTTCAATGATGTCCTTTGTTTCCTGAGAGAGTGGCAAATCTGGGCGCCCAGATTTGGTTGTATCTATTTCATATTCATCCAAAGTTTTATTCCAATTTCTTTTGACGAAGTCCTCACTTCTTCGCAACTTTCTGGCAACCCATGAACGTGTTATAAAGGTGGCTCCAGCATCACGAGCTTCCCGAAATGTTATTGCTCGTATGCGATCTATCACACGTTGCCTCTCCAAATCACCAATTAATTGAGAAGCCATTATAAGTATTATCACTTTATCAGCTAGAGTAATTTTAATACCTGCAATAAATAAAGAATTTTATATATTTTTATAATCACTAAAAACTATTTCGATATAAGTAAACATGTAAGCTGCAAATGGGGGGCTAAGGTTTTTTGGAACCCCTTATATATATATATATATACACACCTTTCAAATGTTCTGTGCGATGATTACTCATTTCATGAAGGTCAAGCTTGTCGCCCCTCCTTTCGAGTTCGCCTGGTGAAGTAGTGAGTTAGTTTCTTGTTCTCTCTACCTCACATAGCTTGGTACGCCCGGCTCATCGGGGATTGTTCTGAGCCAGGCGTCTAATCTTCTTTTGAAGATGTCCACTGCAACTACACTCTTGTTCCTTCGGTCTTTGGGCAGCTGATTAAACAGTTTTGGTCCTCTCACAACAAAACTATTTTCTTTCAGGGTTAAGGATGTGCCCTATCTAGCCGTTAATTTGGGAACACGACACAGTCTTCCTTTTCTACTTTCCACTGTGGTTTGGGGGCTTATAGGGTTCAGAGTAAGATTAGGGACTAGTTTCTCCATTATTTTCCAAGTGTAAGTAATGGTGTATCTCTCTCTCCTCCTTTTCAGTGAATATAGGTTTAGTTCGCGTAACCTTCCCCAGTAATTTAGTTCTTTGCACCCCTTGATCTTGGCTGTGAAACTTCTCTGAATCCCTTTTAGTTGTCTAATGTCTTCTTTTTTATATGGGCATGTTACGACCGAGCAGTATTCCAACTTGGGTATGATCAGTGTTTTCAGTAGAGGAATCATTATATTCCTATTCCTTCGTTTAAAGGTTCTCAGTATCTGCCCAGTTATTCTCTTTGCTCTGTTTCGTGCTATCTTATTTTGTGTTTCAAATTTCGCATCATCAGTCATTACAACCCCTAAGTCTTTTGCTCTAGTATTTCTCTGAATTTCCTGTCAATTTGGGGTATAATATTTACATGGATTTTAGGTCTTCTCTTTTTCCGTATCGTAACAACTGAAATTTCTCGGTGTTAAACTTCATAGTGTTGTCGTCCCTCCACTTGTAGAGTCTGTTCATGTCTGTTTGTAGAAATCCTATATCTTCTGGGTTTCTTATTTTTCTGATCTTTGTGTCATCGGCAAAGGATGTTGCTGTGCTGTCTCTGGTAACGTCCTCATCTATGTCAGTTAGTATGATTATGAAGAGTAGTGGAGCTAATACTGTTCCTTGTGGTACTGAGCCGGACAAAAAAAAAAACCCGGTGTCTATTTACTTATGTCAACCCTCTGTATGTAGATTCTTGTCGCGTAAGGACATAGCTAAACTATTCTTTAGAGATGCTACCACACACTACTGGTAATGTTTTCCTTCAGGTCATTTATCGTCCTTGGACTTGTGCTGTAAAGAACGCAACGTGTAACAACACCAACTCCACCTTTTCTTTGGGGTGGGGGGTACCATTATGAACGTAATAGATTACCCGGAACAGAAAAAATTAATAAATATGAAATCCTGGGGTCGGATTTTTTAAATACCCGGTACACACACACACACACACATCAACCTTAACTGCAAATGGCAGATTAAGAAAAGCAAGTTAAAAACAGGACTATAGCGAAAATAAACTGTCAAAGTAATTACTGGAAAAAACTTCGCCTTACTTTAAAGTCTGTAGGAAGGGAAGGTAATCTAATCGAAATGGAACGTGTAGGTCCATTAGGCCCCAGATTAGAGGTGGTTTAACGTACTTCGCATTTCGGCTTATAGTTATACAAATGCGGCGAGTTTTCCTATGATTGCTCTTAAGGCTCAGTTTGCTTATCTGATTCAGGGAGGAGGAAGCGTTATCGTTTATCTTATTTGAAAATCTTTATATTATGTGCAGTCACTGGACAAAAGAACGCCAAATATCCGTTTCTATTCATGCTTTGTAGTGTGACATTCGTGTAAGCAGTTCAGCATGCTCTCAAACACATTTCTCCCTCTATTCTTCGCTACACATACATGCATTTTACGCACTACACAATCCTTTCAAAATTTATGAAAAAAAGCATCGTGAGCCTCAGAGACTTTGATTTTGACTCTCTCTCTCTCTCTCTCTCTCATAAAGGGGGTCAGTTTTTGCGGAACCTGCCCTTGGCACCTCCTTTTTACAAAAAAAACGAAAGTATTTTATTTTGATTGATTGATTTAGCAACCATTTTTTTCCCCCCAAGATATTGTACTCTATCAACAGCAGTTGTGGGACCTATTTTTAGTGTACAAATCGATAGTGAAATGTAAACGCAGTGAAGACAGTGAGGTCAGGGGTTCGAATCCTGATGATGCTATAATAATAATAATAATAGTATAGGAGTTAGAGCAATGGGTCAGTTTAGTTGGCCTGAGCGCTGTACCAGTTTGTGCCCCTCTTGACTGATTGTTATTATGGTGAAATGTATCGGTCGCTTTGACTTGGTGGTTGAAAGTCGGATTCATAATCCGAGGGGCCTCGTATTGAACTCCGCCGACCGCGTAAATTTTTTGGGCAAAATTCCCAGACCAAACTTTTTCTATCAACCCAGCAATACATTTGGGTACATGGTCAAATCGATGGGATCAGCATCAGTGGGGCATAAGTTGGGGGTTCGTGTAGATTTTTTGTTTAGAAATAGATGATTGGATGAAGAACTTTGTTTGCAGATAACCCAGGAAAGCGAATAGTCTACGTGGGCACTAGACGCAAATTCATTTATCTTTTTTTTCTTTGAATCACTTTCAATGAACAAAACAAAATGGTTAACAAGATTTATACGAACCTTGATTGAGAAATCAGGAAACAAAGTCCAGTGGTGAACATTGCTGACTACGAATCCATCGGCCCCGAGATCGAGACCCAGTGACTGCAAGCGGCGCGCAGCAAAACCCAGCTGTTCATCCTTCCACACAATAAAAATTGGTTGGTAGATAAATGGGTAGCCTGGGTAGCCTAGTGTTGCTGCTCGTCCGGAGGTCGTGAGATTGAATCCGGGTGAGGACTTTGTAATTTCTGACCGCCCATGGTGCGGCGTGGTTCGGATTCCACGTTAAACTGTAGGTCTAAGGTGGAGTGACAAGCTTGACCTTCGTCAGAATGAACATTTCGGGCAGATGTTAACCAGGGTTTGTATTAATTATCTTTGCACATAAGTTATGACGTTAGTAAAATCTTTAACTACGAGAAACGTACTTTACTCTGAAGGATTTAAAAAAGAAAAAAAAACATGAATGGAATGAATATCATCTCAGAAAAGATGGTGTGTTTTTTATTAAGTGTACAAAAATGGTTTCGTACACTCAAAATAGAACCTTCTAAATTTGAGGGTTCATTCTATAGGGGGAAGTTTTCCCTTCTTTTGGATATAGGAGTTGTTTGTCAGATGATATAATACAGTAACTTCTTTTAATAACAAATAACTTCTTTAGATAGAAGAAATGGTTTTGAAAATTTCTTTTTCGAGTGATTTGAGACAATAGAAGATTATATTTCTGTGAATAGAAGGTTGTGGGAAGTCTTTGTTTTGGAAACTTACTAAGTTAGACAAAGTGACACTCTTAAATTTCAAGAAGCTCCTATGTATAGTTGCCAACGCCCGAAGCTGAGTAGGTAACAATACCGCTTCCCTGTAAGCGAAATGAAGACACCAAGGTCGGGAGTTCGACTCCCGAGGGTGCTGGTAGTAATAATATGAGAGATAGCGCAATAGGCCGCATTAGTTTGGCCTCAGCTCGTTACGAGTTTATGGCCCTTCTGACTGATTATTACTACTATACATAGTTTTCGCTTCTAAATAAAACTAATTCGACTTTGGTGTTTAGTTATTAGAAACTTTTTAAACTTTCTAAACATTTGGAACGGCTGCGGCCATGTTGGATAGACAAAATTAATAAGAAATTCGAAGTAAATCGATAGTATTTGTACATTTCAGAAACAAATGTTCTCTTTTTATTTAGAAAACAAAGAAAACAGAAAAAGAGTTGGAAAAAGATATAAAGAAAGAAAAGAATGTCAACACCCAGGGGATCAAAAAACCCTGTGTACGCAAAGCACATATCACGCTTGAATCCGTAAAAAAGCTTCAAAGTTTTTCTCAGTTTGTTAGTTAAGCTCAAAAAAAAAAAAAAAAAAAAAAAAAAAAAGTCAAACACCGCGTGCAAAAAAGGCCAAACCAAATCTCAAGAGGTCGGTAGGAAAAAGTGGCAAAAATGAGATGTCTTCCGAAATGTATTCTACGGATTAGGTTCCTTTGACCTTTTGTTCGAGACAATATGCGGCTCTTATTTGTTTTTGTTTATTGTTTATGTCGACGATTTCAGATATCATTGCGTGGCTCAGGAAAGAGAATACATTACTGATGAAAAAAAAAAAGCCAAATTTCTATAAGCCGTTTCAAAATAATTACTACACCCTTTCTCACAAAATGGTTTGGTTATACGAAATGGTTGAGTGTATTCAGGTATTAATTATAATTACACTGGTCAACAAAGATTTTTCATCAGAGTAAAATTTGTGGTGGCTGGATAGCATTTTTCACGCTGATTCCAAAACTGCATTCAGATGTTTTCTAGCACGTATAGTTTTCAAGATGAAGGCATATATACAACTACACAGATTTAACCATTTTAAATAGGCAAAATACTAATATTTCAACATTTGATTGTGTTTATTTTATTGTGTTTTTTTAGTTTATTCATCTTATTTATTTCAATTATCTTAATTATACATCTTATGTATTTCAGGTGTGAGCTTTTACGTCTAGCAGCATTGTGATTCAGGCAACAACGCCGTGCTTTGTGTGTCAAAAGATCAGTCCAGTCCAAGAACTTGTTGTGTTAAGTTGGTGTACATTTTTTTTGAATTTATAGTTTGCTCAGGTCAGTCAACATACCTCGACAATGTAAGAATGACCCCGACAAGTTCTGTTTCGTATGCGGCGAGTTGACAACTAAAACACAGCGACGAAGTATTACAACCGACATTAAGAAAATATACAAGCTATACTTTGGTTGCCATCTAGGTGACCAAGATAAACCATGGGCGCCACATCAAATCTGTTCTGGCTGTTCAAATGGATTACGTGATTGGCTTAACAAAAAGAAAGCTTCAATGCCATTTGCCATACCCATGATATGGAGGGAGCCGAGAGATCATCATGAAGACTGTTATTTTTGTAGTGTGAACTTAATGGGGTTTTCTGCCAAGAACAAACACCAGATTGTATATCCAAACTTGGATTCAGCACGTAGACCAGTAAAACATGATGAAACATTGCCCATTCCAATTCCCCCAAGTGATAGGCTAGATTCTATCATAGATGACATGGAAAGTGATGAAGGTGCAACTGGCGTTTCCGGACCATCTACAGAACCAGAGTACACTTTTGAAGGTAGACATTTAGAGCCTAAAAAGTTAACCAAAGGACAGTTCAATGATCTTGTTAGAGACTTATCGCTGTCTAAAGAGAAATCAGAGCTTCTCGCCTCAAGACTAAAGGAGAACAATTTACTTGAGAACAATGTTCGTATTAGTTACTACCGAAAGCGGAATTTTGAATTAACAGCATTCTTTTCAGTAGATGGTCCTCTCTGTTATTGCCATGACATCAATGGACTATTTACAGCCATATCTCAGACGTATGTGGCATCTGAGTGGCGCCTCTTTATTGATTCGTCGCAGAGAAGCCTGAAAGCAGTTCTTTTGCATAATGGTAAATACGACAGTCATCAATGGAATGTTTGTGGAGATCTAAAAGTTATAGGAATGCTTATGGGTATGCAGTCAGGATTCACAAAATTTTGTTGTTTCCTTTGCCTGTGGGACAGTCGCGCCACTATAGAACATTACACCAAAAGTGACTGGCCACTTAGGTATACATATGTCCCAGGGATAAGCAATGTCCAGTCTGTCCCTTTAGTGGATCCCCAAAAGATCTATCTGCCACCTCTTCACATTAAACTTGGTTTAATGAAGAATTTTGTTAAAGCAATGGGTAAAGTCAATTTTGAAGGGTTCCAATACCTTTCAAGGAAATTTCCGAAGGTTACTGCAGCAAAATTGAAGGAAGGAATTTTTGTTGGGCCACAAATAAGGGAGGTTTTGAATGACACTGAATTTGAAAAAGTCCTAAGTCCGCTGGAATTGAAGGCTTGGCTGGCGTTCAAATGGATATGTGAAAAACTTTCTTGGAAGCAACAAGTCACCTGCGTATAAGGATGGAGTCAAGAACCTCCTTGATGCCTTCAAAGAAATGGAGTGTCGAATGTCGTTAAAAATTCACTTCCTGCATTCCCACTTAGATTTCTTTCCTGAAAACCTTGGTGCAGTGAGTGACGAGCAAGGAGAGCACTTCCATCAAGATATTCAGATGATGGAGAAGCGCTACCAAGGATATTGGAATGAAGCATGATGGCGGACCATTGTTGGATGCTGTATCGTGACAATCCAGGCCAAATTTACAAAAGGAAATCACACTCACAACGCTTTTAATAAAATAATGTATATATTCTTTATTTATAAGTACATTGAATAAGGTATATGATGTATTTGTTGTTTAGCATTCCTAAGTGTGATCTATACATCCATAAATTTTCTTATAGCAATATCAAAAACTTAAAAATATCAAAACCAGTGTATCTATATAACTATACGTGCTAGAAACAAAATAAAACCAGATTCGGAATCGGCGCGAAAAATGCATTAAGAAAAGTGTGATCATGTTTGTGATGAGAAAAAAAGTTTCATTTTGTTGGCCAGTGTTATTAATATCAACAGACAGTAGATTAGATTAGATTTTATATCTAAAGCTAACACGATGGCTGAAAAGTAAGAATTTGGTTGCAAATAAAAAAAGGCAATGAAGTGTACTCAAATGTATATAGTGATAATTTTCCTAATCAAGTAATTTGGAGGGTCCGGCAAAATATAGTTTTGCGGCCACCAGATTTTTGACGAAGTCGAGAGTCGTTTCATACGTAGTACCAATCAAGGTGAAGTTTATGCCTTTGCCAATCAGGGGTCATGGGCGTGGCCAGTGCATTGTAGTATTCTATATTTTGAAAGTTATTTTATCGTTTTATTCTTTGATTTAGAGAATAAATAGTAAATTATTTTAAACTGTTTGGTAACTACCCAAAATCGAAGTCGTAAATATTAACAATCCGTTCAATGAATATTTTTACGAGTATAATAAACATGTAGTTAACCATATTTATTAAAATGAAGCAAAATAAAATACTAGTAAATTAATAATAAATAAAAAAATAAAAAATTACCAATAAACGCGAACAATTATTTGCCGAAAGCGGAAAATTTGATTATACACAGTCCGCCAAACACGCTCTAATACAGTAGTACTGTACGCGTGTCAATGCGCGCTCTAGTGTTTTCTCCTACACTCTCCAACACTCCCGCATCTCCCTCACTCTCGCGTCACCCCTCGCATCACCCTTTGTCTCAGTCCGCTACCGCGTTAAGTTCAGTGAAGTTGTGTTGGATTGTTTTTGTCGTATTTTGCCGTTGTTTTGCTATTACCCTTAGACAGCAGTATGGCACCAAAACGTAAAGCATCCGCAAATGATAGTGAAGAGAAGAAAAGTCGTAAGGTTATGACATTGGCCGAAAAAATAAAGATTCTAGATAAGTTGCATGGTGGTATGAGCATAACATCACTTGGCCGCGAGTATCACGTGAATGAGTCTACCATACGCATCATCCAAATTATCCAAAAGAATGAAGAAAAGATACGTGCTATTTTCATTTAATATATTTTTATTTATCATATGTAAATATCATTATGTTTATGATTTTATGTTCTTATTTCATATACAATATAGGTAGGGAAATTTATTTATGTGTGAATAAAAAATCTACTATCTAAGTACTAATGGGAGACTTTATGCGGCCGCGTTCACGTATCCCCATTTATCCCATAAGGGATTAAGTTTGTCCAAAGCGGATTTACCTCCACGTTGGACGAGGGTTTACTGTATTTCCAATTTGTTGGATTGTCACTAATCGCCCTCTGTTAATCAGAGCACAGTGTAGGTATATATATAGTCAGCGAGCTGACTCAGTTACTCAGTGACTCTTGACTCCACTCCCTCTAAGCAGAGTCACCGCCCCCACCGTTTCTTTTTACGTCATTGTTGACGTACTGTATATAATACATATATATATATCTTCGCCTATATTAACTAATTAAAATGCTTATCACATATTACTCTCCGTTTTATGCTAAGCCCAAATTTTAGGTGCATTCTCTCACAATTACATGCCCAGATACTGAAAAGACCATTTTTAGGGAAATGAACACCATTTTTACTTTTCGTGGAAGTTTCTACATTGTTAAAAAATACATCACAACACACTTCAAAGGCATTTTACAGTCATTTATCATTAATTAACTTTGAACACTTCGTTACTGTTTTATTTACAGTTGAGTCATTACACGTTATCAACCTCCAACATCTCTGATTGACTGCAAAAAATATCCTCCGTCCGAGTTGCGTCATTATAATATTGCAATTTTTAAGAATATTAATTAATAATTAAGAAATTATAAATTAAATGCGTAATTTCATGAAAATAAATTTTGTACGTTGAAATCAATGAGTAAAAAATGGCTTGATTCACCTTCATTTTAAAAACGTATATACCTATTTGGCAACTCACTGAGGATTAGAAGCGCAGGCATTTTCCCAAGAGTAATCCCCGATATATATATATATATTCGACTATACTTAAAGGAATGTTAAACGTGTCCTGAGTTCGAGCACGTTCTGTTGTACCTAATCTTGGTGTACGTTCCGTTGTATCTAATTTAAGTCTTAATAATAACGTTTTGGGCTGTTTAATTTCCTTCGTAATGGAAAAATTCCTGTGACAGAGGGGACCTACAGCTTTACGCGACATTCGAACCATTACCTCACCAATGGAGACGCAGAAAAGCACTTTAATGGCTGAAATCTGAAGTTCGGGCCGAATACTCGAACCCAGGACCTACGATTAAGAACCCAGCGCTATACCACTAAGATACGGAAAGAATAACATATAGAAAGGAAAATAATTACTAATTATTAATTTTTGGGTGCTTGAAATTACATCTTTTTATCTTCGGGCAAAATTTTTGCGCAGGTTTACAGGTCGAGTCGAAGTGAGTTTAATAAAAATGATTGATCAAACGATCATTATCCCTATGAAACAAGCACAGTGCTCTCCCTGTTTAAAGGTGATATGAAAAAAGAAAAAAAAAAGTGTCTCGTAGTTTCTCTCTGAGGATGATTTAAAAAAATAATAAAAATAAATAAAAATATTTTGGCGAAGTATTTATTTTAGACCAGTTTCCTTGACACAAAACACATTCCCACCTCCGCCATTTTAACGCCTAAAATTAAACGCTCCGAAGCAATCGAATTGTGGGTGGAAAACTCGTTATTTTTGCTAAGTCGAATTTCCCCAGTGAAAAGGGGTAATTTCCCTTTTAATCTCCCCTGTCATTTCGCTCATAAAAAATAAAATAAAATTTACTCTTTTTTTTTTTTTAGATTTAATGTGATATTTGCCAATTTAAATTTACTTTTTAAATCGATATATATACGAATCAGAATTACATCATAAACAACCATTTCGAATGGTCTTTTATCAAATAATATATATACAGGGTGTTTGAAAACTTTGTACAAATTGTAATGGGGGATAGGCAACACCAAGACAAACCCTTTTCGTCTATAAGTGCTGGTTTCTGCAGCAGACAGCGGTGCAGCCAATTTTCCGGCTTATGTGCTGTTCTCAGATGAGGCCTGTTTCACACGTGAGGGTGTGTTAAACATGCACAATTCTCACGTATGGACGCACGCAAATCCACATGCTACACGGGTGCATGCTCATCAAGAACGGTTCGCCGTCAATGTTTGGGCGGGTATCGTCCATGGCAAGTTGATTGGGCCGTACCTACTGCCTGCCCGACTCGACGTCAGGAGTGTCGCACGTTTCTCTCCCGACCAGTGTCATGCATGTTTGCATGGAATGTTCCAGTTTCTCGCAGTCGCCGATGCAAATGCGCAAACGTTTGGTGGTTTGGCACACGTCTGTTTGGGAAGCGCTGTCGGTACAACCTCACAGCAGCTCTTCCGTTTCCATTGCAGCCCCATACACCATATGCATGTCAGCCATCTCAGCAGTCGTGAAGCGCTCCATGTTACGCGTACTACGTCCGATTTAAGAATGCCCGCGGCAAGCGCGAGTCTAGCCCACTTCACCTTTTAGCCAATTGCAGCGGCGCCCTCTCGCGCCGAATGGTGACGTCAGCGGACATACACTTATAGACGAAAAGGGTTTGTCTTGGTGTTGCCTATCCCCCATTACAATTTGTACAGAAAGTTTTCAAACACCCTGTATATATATATATATATATATGCAACAGGAAAGAAAAGAACACCAACAGCAGAAAGAAGCAAATTCGAAATTTTCACTCCAAAGCTATAAACTGGGAAGGTGTTGCATCCAGCATGGAAGTAATAGATTGGAAAACCATCTTCGAGACCAAGACTACGGAAAAGATGTTAGTGACCTTAGAGGAGAAGACGCTGGAAATTGTGGAAAGACATGTCCCAAAAATACAACAAAGAGGAGAGAGAAGCTGGTTCGAGAGACAAAAGAGGTCATTGTTCCGAAAGAGAAAGAGAGTGACTGCAAAATTAAGTAACTGTAAAGATAACATCAGATAAATATTAAATGATAAATTGCAGAGTATCGATTGCGTCATAAAGGAACTAAATGAGAAGCATACAGAAAAAGAAGACGACGACGCTATAGAAGCGATAAAGATTAACTCAAAGTACTATAATTTTGCAAAAAGGAAGTCGAAAAACCACGCGACTATCGGACCTTTGAAAACGAAAACTGTGCTTTATCTGATGATCTAACAGAAGTATCTGAAATATTAAGAACTCAGTACGAATCATCTTTCAGCATCCCAAAAACTGACAAACTGATATGCGATAGAAACGCGTTCTTTGAAGAACTACAAGGGGAAAGTATAACGGACTTCGACTTTACGACAGATGATATTACACAAGCTATAGGGAAACTAAAAGCACACTCAGCGACAGGACTGGACAAATGGAATACCACACTGATCAAAACTGCAAAGAATGCAATCGCTGAGCCCCTATATTGCAGATGGAGACGATCACTAGACACGGGAGAAATACCGGGCATCCTGAAGAGTGCAAACATAGTCGTAATATATAAAGGAGATCGATTTGAGGCCAAAAACTATAGGCCAGTGTCGCTTACATCTCATCTCACTAAAATATTTGAAAGAATAGTTAGAGAAAATCTGACTTTTTGTGACTTTTTGGAAACTCAAAAAATTAAATGATAACGAACATGGATTTCGGTCAGGCAGGTCTCGCCTATCAACTAATGGAACACTACAACCACATTACTGATGCACTGGAAAGTAATGAAAACTATGATGTAATGTATACAGACTTTGCCAAAGCGTTCGACAAGTGTGACCATGGAATCATAATACATAAACTGAAATATATGGGAATAACAGGAAAAGTAGGGAAATGGATATATAATTTCCTTAGTGAGCAGCGGCAAGTCCTCAGCTCAGTACCACAAGGAACAGTATTAGCTCCACTACTTTTCATAATCATGCTAACGGACGTAGATAAGAATGTTACTAGAGACAGCACAGTAACATCCTTTGCCGATGAAACAAAGATCAATAGAAAAATAAGAAACCCAGATGTTATAGGATCTCTACAAACAGACATGAACAGAATCTACAAGTGGACGGAAGACAACAATATGAAGTTTAACACCGAGTAATTTCAGCTGTTACGGTACAGAAAAAGAGACGATCTAAAATCCATGGAATATTATACTCCAAATGGACAGGAAATTCCGAGAAATTCTAAAGCAAAAGATTTAGGGGTTGTAGTGACTGGTGATGCGAAATTTGAAACACAAAATAAGATAGCAGGAAACAGAGCAGAGAGAATAACTGGGCAGATACTGAGAATCCTTAAACGAAGGGATAGGAATATAATGATTCTTCCACTGAAAACACTGTTATACCCAAATTGGAATACTGCTCGGTCCTAACATGCCCATATAAAAAGAAGACATTAGACAGCCAGAAGGGATTCAGAGAAGCTTTACAGCCAAGATCAATGGGTGCAAAGAACTAAATTACTTGAAAAGTTACGCGAATTAAGCCTATATTCACTGGAAAGGAGAAGACACACACACACACCATTATTTACACTTGGAAAATAATGGAGAAATTAGTCCTTAATCTTACTCTGAACTCTGTAACTCCCAAACAACGGTGGAAAGTAGAAAAGGAAGACTGTCATGTTCCAAATTAAAGGCTAGAGAGGGAACATCCTTAACCCTGAAAGAAAATAGTTTTGTTGTGAGAGGACCAAAACTGTTTAATCAGCTGCCCAAGGATCTAAGGAACACGAATCGTGTTGCGGTGGACATCTTAGAAGATTAGACGTCTGCTCAGAACAATCCCCGATGAGCCGGGCGTACCTGTTTATGTGAGGTGGAGAGTATAGAAACCAACTCACTACTTCACCAGGCGAACTCGAAAGGAGGGGCGACAAGCTTGACCTTCGTGAAATGTGGAATCATCGCACGGAACATTTGAAAGGTTGAAAGAAAGGTGTATATATATATATATATAATATATATATATATATATATATATATATATATACACACACCTTTTTTTCTGGGTTAAAATGTTCCAGAACTCTTAAAATTTGATGGTTATAAACGATTTGGTTAATATTTCGCAGAACACCACCTAAAACTTAGTAAAACAATATTATATTCATAATCCTTATAAAAAATAATGAAAGAAAATATGTTTCATGTGTTGTGCAAATGAATATTAATAAGAGAAATAATTAATATTTAATATGTTATCTAATCAAAATTGGCAGCGGAAAGTATTGGCAGAAATAATTGTTTCGTTGTTTCTGTGTTTCTGTAACTACAAATTGTGTCGGTTGTGAAGTAAATTTGAAGACTTAATTCGTCTTGTTGCCTTAGACGAAGATAAAGCTTTGGATTTTTTTGCAAATCACGGTATGATATTAAAGCTCGTTTATGTCCGAACTGTGAAAAAGAGAGTAATTTTAAGTTAGGTTAGATTAGGTTACGTTGTTATAATAAAGAAAATTAAATTAAATACTAGTAAATATTTTATGATATATTTTGAGGCATTTTACCAGAATCTACTATCCGTTATCTGTGAAATTGAACAGCTTTCGAGATATCCCTTGTGCAAATAATTGGATCAGTATGCTTTTTTTTTATGTAAAATGACATTTTATCTTTCTAAATATTGCGAAACCATTTTTATATTGAAAGTTTTGTGATGCGAGATGGCGCACTGCTTAATTATGAGTCATTTAGCAACAATGCGCATGCGTAGCTTCAATTCTGCCGAAACTGGGGATGTGTAGCAGTAGGCGGTTGAACGTGCGCCTTCATACACCGTAGTCTTCCCTAATAATAGTGGACTTACACCGAAAAGCGCTCCAAGGTTTAACTTTGCAACAGCACCTCAAAAGCCAGAGAGAGATTGCTAAATTATGTGACGTCAGTCAGAGTACAGTTTCAAGAATTTAAAGCAAAAGGCTACCACCGGATCATTATCGCCTAATCGGAAAGGAACTATGGTCGCAAAAGGAAAACTTCTCCTAGAGGTGATGCGTTTCTGCTTCGCCAGAGCAGGAAAGATCCGAGAAAGAGAAGTGACGCTTTACAACAAGATCTGAAAGCATCTGGAACGTCGGTAAGCTCCAGTACCGTGCGAAGGCGACTCATTGAAGCCGGAATTTTTGGTAGGTGACTATTTAAGAAGAACAACGTCTTACCGCGAAAATGAAGACAAAACGATACAAATGGGCAAAGAAACAGAAATATGACAACAGAAGAGTGGCGAAAGGTTCTATTCACAGATGAAAGCCATTTCTTTGTACAGGGACAAAGTCAATATGTGCATCGTTCGGTCGAGAGCCCTTGCAAGAATGCCACTTGGACCAGTTCGTAAAACACCCCGATAAGCAGATGTTTTGGGGTTTTTCAGCTATTATCGCGTTGGACCACTCCATCCTGTTACAGGTATGATGAATTCATCGAAATATGTGGAAGTATTGCAAGGAAAGGTGATTCCTGAACTTAGAAAGAGGTACCCCAATGGAGATGACATTTTCCAACAAGACCTTGCACCTTGTCACACTTCGAAGGCCGTCACCGGTTTCTTCAAATAAAACAAGGTTCAGGTATTGGGACTGGCCTGATAACTCTCCCGATATCAACCCAATCGAAAACCTGTGGGCAATCGTTAAAGCACGATTAAGAACAATGGATTGCACAACAAGAGTTAAGCTAAGTCAAGCAATAATGCAAGTCTGGTAAATGATGACGAAATCATAAAAACTTGTCAGAATCTAGTAGATTCAATGCCAAAACGTGTAAAACTACCCATCGATAATCGTGGTGGTCACATATTAGAGCTGTCAATATATGTAATAGAATGCTAATAAAAGCCTTACACTTAAACTACCTTTTACTACCTCCTCATGAACGTCTGATCCAATTAATTTGCACAAGGGCGTACATTTCTCCGAAGAAAAAATTACTTCTCAGAACCTGCTTAATTGCACAAAAAACGGAAAGTAATTATGTTAATTAAAACACGTTATAATACACCCGAAAATTACAGTATTATCTGATACGTAATTTCGGACTTTTTGCGGAATTTTTATCCACGATTTTTTTCCTTCACAAAATTTGGGAATATTCAATTATTTATCATTTTTAATTATTTTTTAAAAATTTACGTAGCAGAAACAAATTTAAACTATATGTTCACCCGTTGTAAAGATAATTTTGTATTAAAAATATATATAATTTTATATAATTTTCATTAAATTATATAATTTTTTATTAAAAATATTGTAGCGGAACAAATTTAGACTATATGTTCACCCGTTGTAAAGAGAATTTTTATTAAAAATATTATAGAATTTTATATAATGTTTTATTAAATTATAATTTTTTATTAAAAATATTATATATTTACTGGATCATCTCGGTTTCATTCGCTGCCGATCTAAAAAAAAAAATATATATATATTTGTTTTAAGTAATTTTACGCCCATAATTCAATTTTGGCCTTTCTTAAATGCGGTAATTAACCAAAACTAAGCTATATAAACCGTAACCTAACTAAAATAGAAAGTAAATTATACCCACCTATAGCCTAATGAACGCAATATCTTCCCCAAAAATCACACGATATCTTGTTTCGAAAATATACAATACCCTTTTCATAAGCTGCTCGGTTAGGGCTCACTTACATTAACCAGTTAAGATATCGGTTAACTTACAGTAAAGATGGATGAAGAATTTAATTGAATAAAGTTGCATTATAGATTGCAGATAGAAGAAGATAGAGTACATTTTTTACAGGAGTGGAACTTAATATCAAATGAAAAGGAATGTCGTAGAAAATATAAAATGGTGATCAAAATCGTACATAATAATTGCGCATGAAGGTGCCAAAATAGTGGCTGTAATAAAACATTTTCAGTTTTATTGGAACACGGTTCGAAGACACCCATATTCCATTATCTAAGATTATGTTTATTTAATTCTGGGAAAAAGAATATACCAACAAAAAATTTTGTGACCATGAACTCGAAATTAAAACCGACGCGGTAAAAGACTGATAAGTTGCACTATCCTAATCTAACCTAAATTAATGTAACCTAACTTTCTAACTATGATATCGTATGATTTTTGTGGAAGATATTGCATTCATTTAGGGCCTTAGGCTATAGGTGGGTATAATTTACTTTCTATTTTAGTTAAGTTACGGTTTATATAGCTTAGTTTTGGTTAATTTCTGCATTTAAGAAAGGCCAAAATTGAAACCCGTTCATAAAATTACCTAACACATCTTTTTTATTAAAATTAGGGATCTTTTAAGTATTTCCCCCCCAACATACTCTTTTCAACAATCATCACCCCAATGTTGATCTTTTCAACTATATCCCCCCCAAAGTTTAAACTCAGCAAATTAACCAAAATAAGCTAAGAAACAATAACAAATTTATTATTTATTGCAAACATCTAATAAATAGAGAGCCATTATTTACATAGGATAAAATATGAATGCCCGGTTAGGTCAATTGTACACCCTTGACGATTGGTTAGGTTTAATCGTGATATTTGCATTAGTTTTAATGAAAATATCACGACTAACCTAACCATCGTCAAGGGCGTACAAGTGACCTAACCGGACATTCAATGAACCTAACCGGGCATGTACATACAGTATATATATATATATATATATATCGAAACCTACGGTAAAATTATTGAATGCCCGGTTAGGTCAACTGTACGCCCTTGACGATTGCTGATATTGGTGCTACTGTAGTATGCGGTCTACCGTTAAGTTTCTACTGTAGTATGCGGTCTACCGTTAAGTTTCTACTGTAGTATGCGGTCTACCGTACAAAATATTTAAAGGAATTGAAATGAATTGAAAGGAATTATAATTTAATTTACACAATTAAGGAATTATTAAAGAAGTTAAACATACTACTACCGCATACTTAACGGTAGACCGCATACTACAGTACGCCCTTGATGATTGGTTAGATTAAGTCGTGATATTTTCGTTAGTTTTAACGAAAATATCATGACTTAACCTAACCAATCGTCAAGGGCGTACAATTAACCTAATAAAATAATAAGAAGATAAGAAGCTATAATTAAAAGGTAGACCGCCGAATCGTAGGTAGACCGCATACTACAGTAGCACCTTGATATTTTCGTTAAAACGCGGGATATTTTTGCTACACGCAAGAAGGGTAGCAAAAATAACTGAATGCCCGGTTAGGTTAATTGAATGCCCAGTTAGGTAAATCTCTAGGAGCGCTCCATTTTTCAATATTAAACATACACTCATAAAACATATACCATTTGAAAGCTCACATTTTTCTGAGTCTAAAAATGTAGTAATCCAAAAGTATCAATAGCAAATAAAAAGTAACTAGGTTTAAATATAAAACCCTATACCGATCAATTTGTGATGCGTGATCTTTACGGGGGCAGAGCCCCCGTACCCGCGAGACCTAAATTATACAAATGATAATGTAATAACATTCATGTTAGGTTAGCGTAACAATTACCAAAAATACAATCTTACGACACAGACTGAAGATTTATAACTTAGCCAATCTTTATAATGTAGTTAATGACGTCACGCGTCAAACAATTAATTAAACCTAGTTACTTTTTATTTGCTATTGATACTTTTGGATTACTACATTTTTAGACTGAAAAATGTGAACTTTCAAATGGTATATGTTTTATGAGTGTATGTTTAATTTGAAAAATGGAGCGCTCCGAGAGATTATCCCCCGGTTAGGTTCATTGAATGCCCGGTTAGGTCAACTATACGCCCTTGACGATTGGTTAGGTTTAGTCGTGATATTTTCGTTAGTTTTAACGAAAATCACGACTAAACCTAACCAATCGTCAAGGGCGTACAGTTGACCTAACCGGGCATTCAAATTTTATTGTATGTAAATAATGGTTCTCTGTACTTGTAGGTTATCGCCCTCCCCCCACCAGTTTTGACAGAATATTTTCGTTAAAACTAACGAAAATATCACGACTTAACTTAACCTAACCAATTATCAAGGGCGTACAGTTGATCTATTATTATTAATTATAACATTGTTTGTTTCTGGAATAGTATTTACTATTTACTAATAGATCACCTGTACGCCCTTGATAATTAATTGGTTAGGTTAAGTCGTGATATTTTCGTTAGTTTTAACGAAAATATTCTGTCAAAATTGGTGGGGAGGAGGGAGATAACCCACAAGTACCTGGTTCTCTATAAACCGAAATATGATAGAATATATAATTTTCAAGATATGTATCTTATATACATATCTTAAAAATTCTATTATGTAAATAAGATAAGCAAAACCTGTTAAATTATCTCCCCCCTAATATTGACCTTTTAAACTATGTCCCCCCTCTCTGAAGCTGGGGGGGGGGGGGGGGGGGGGGGGGGGGAATAGTTTAAAAGATCTAAAATTGGCAGTGAATGAACCGAGAAGACTCCAATTATTTAATTAATACCTGTAAAGTATATAAAATAGTCAATTTAATGAATTTTAACCTCACCTTCAAACAAATTTCACGTATGAATCCTGTTCTCATCAGAGATTTTGACGTCGGTTGCTAAATGTTGACCTTGGAGTGGGCAGGATTTGATGTACTTTGTTGGATCGGAGAGGACTAGAGGGAGAGTAAGGGGACCATTCTGATACGTATTAAGGCGGAAGTAGTGTATTGTCAATAGAGAAGACCTTTTATTGAGAAGACCTTTTATTGAGAAGACCTTTTATTGAGAAGACCTTTTATTGAGAAGACCTTTTATTGAGAAGACCTTTTATTGAGAAGACCTTTTATTGAGAAGACCTTTTATTGAGAAGACCTTTTATTGAGAAGACCTTTTATTGAGAAGACCTTTTATTGAGAAGACCTTTTATTGAGAAGACCTTTTATTGAGAAGACCTTATCGGTGTGATTATTAAGTTCATTTGGGAGAATCTTCTTTCGCACTCACTGGTAGAAATAGGAAAAAAGACCAACAGATTTATATGAGGGATAACAGTGCCGAAGAAATTGGCATTTTCATGTAGAATCGCGGAATCCCTGAATTATTTGCTGCTCTTCCAACTTAAACCTTCGTCACACAAATTTTGGATTTCAGCTCCGCTGTATGTTAAAATTTGTCGGTCATTTTCTCTCCAATAATTAGGATCTAACATAGGAGTGGGGAACCTTTATCGTGTGCGGGCAAATTTCAACTAAAATACTTTCTCCCGGGCAAATTGCAGCTTTAAAAATAGTTTAGGACAATTAAGATGCAAATACTGTGTGACTTTAAATAATCAAACTGTGCGCGGGCGGCAGGTTCCCCACCCCTGATCTAACACCTTGGTTCATTGCTCGTTTATTACAGAGTAACTGTTTTTTCTGTAGATTTCTTCAAATATCTATTGTAATCTTCGAAATATCTTTAAATGCAGTTATTTCCCGATGTCTATCTTGCATTTTTACTTTTTCCAGTACCTCGTTTCATGCTTCTGATGACAGTTTCAAAGTAGTTTTGTGACATGAACTTTCTTTATGATCAAATATTTTCTTACGTAAAGATACTAACTGTTATTCTTGCATATTTCTATAATGATTAATTTCAGTTGTCATTCGCCATTTGCCATTTTTTATTCCACTCAAAACGTTCCAATATTTTTACATAATTCCTTCTGTTTTGCTATCAGCCATTTATGTTCCCAACAAAATCCACTTTTGGGGTCAAAATTCCATCAATCAGACAGTTCACTATATTCCAAGGCCATCACTGTATTCTCAACAGACGACGAAATACCGGTAAAACGTGATTCAAACTCTGTCGTCTCTCTCCAGTACTGTTTCAAAATTGAAGTTGATGGTAGGCCTATCTGACACTTATTTACACTAACTGAACTAGATTCAACCACTTTAAATTTCTTCGGTACAGGCAATGAAAAATAATTGCAACCTTTCAACTCATATCAAAACACTTTTGTAAAATGTTAAAAATAAATTAGAAAAACCCCACAAACTACAAACTACAAACACACAACCACACGCGCGAGCGGAAGCAAAACTGCTGAGGAGAGATTAGGGATTAGGGACGTTAGATATTCAGAGTTGACAATTAGTCTTATATTGAAATGAAAAATTATAATTTAATTAATACAGTATTATTCATTGCAATTAACAAAAAGGTTCTGGAACGCCGTTTCGGCGCGTTCCGCCTGAATTGTTCATTCGGACGAAGATCATGTTTGTTGCTCCACCTTAGACCTACAGTTTAACGTGGAATCCGAACCACGGCCCACGAGGGTAGTCAGAAATTACAAAATTGTCGCCCGGACTTGATCTCACGACCTCCCGATCAGCAGCCAGCGCCGACTGCCATCACTGGGTATCGAACCCGGAGCTGGTGCATTCGTAGTCAGCGATGCTAACCACTACACTACCGAGGTGCATTATATATACAGGGTGTCCGAGAATTATCTGTACAATTTTTGGCTGTTATTAAAAGTCAACCATGAAGTGTAGAAATTCCAGTGTTGTCCCATTTTACAGAGAATCTCATTAAGTTTTTTCTGATACCAAGTTTTGACAAGTTTTTTAGAAATTCCAGTGTGTCCGAAAATTATCTGTACAATTTCATCTTTTAATAAAATTCTTGATAACGCACGTAAAATTCTTAAACAAGATTATTTAGAATCTGTATTTTCAAAAGTTTCTTTTATTAAAGTAACGTTGTTACAAACATTCGATATGTGCACCATCAGTGATTCGCAAAACATCCAATCGATAATCCAAATGTTGCCATGTACGCTGCAGCATATCCACATCAATTCGCTCAATAGCAGCTGTGATTCTTGCTTTTAAATCATTAATGTCTGTCACCCGCGTACAAAAAAGAAAAAACTTGTCAAAACTTGTTATCAGCAAAACTTAATGAGTTTCTCTGTAAAATGGGACAACACTGGAATTTCTACACTTCATGGTTGACTTTTAATAACAGCCAAAAATTGTACAGATAATTCTCGGACACCCGGTATATATATATATATATATATATATTATATATATATATATATATATTATTATACTGAATCAGTGACTTGGTGAAGCGTATGACAACTTGATTAACCAATGTAACTACTGATTTGACTCCACCAGGTTCAAAGAACTAATCAGATGAGAAATTAGGTTAAATATTTAGAGTGTAAAGCAAACCTGATTAGCTTCATATAACATCGTCATTTTCTTTCTAATTGACGAATGAAAATCTCGAACGCAACTTGTACACTCTCTCTCTCTCTCTCTCTCTCTAGGGCACAGTATACACACAATTCTGTCTGTGTGTGTGTGTGTGTGTGTGTGTGTGTTTGCGTGTGCGCGCGCAAGCGACTTTCATGTATCATTTTCCAAATTTTTTATAGAGTAAAGTAAATTGAATAACAAATTTTTGAGCTTTCAAGAAACCCGTTTTAGCGTCAACTCAAAAAAAATTGCAAATCAGATGTAAATTCCAGGAATCGAAATAAAAGCACCCGAATTGAAACGAAAACTGCCACGATCGAAAAATATTTAGTTTACGATGAAGTTTTCGTTTACAGAAACGAAATTTAAAACTAGTTTTTTAAATTACAAAGTTTAAATCGAATCGAATTTAAATCTAAAAGTCATATTTTTATATATATATATATATATATATATATATATATATATATATATATCTATATATATTATATATATATATATATTATATATATAAAATGGCAGTTGTGTCTGTAGACACTATGTATCCGGATTGGTTGAAAGATAGTGACATCATAGACACGTCATAAACATAGAAAAGAACGCAGCAATGAAAATCTTAAGCTTCACATCCGAACCCATTGTATCAAGATTTGTGAAGCTTAAGGTTTTCATGGCTACGTTCTTTTGACCGAAAACTATTGACTCCTAGTAATTAGGGGCCTGCGGGCCCCCAATTACTAAGGCCAAAGGCCCCAGCACTGCAGGTCCAGCTAAATAGGCCCATAGAGCCCACTTTTGCTGGTATATATAATTCCGGACCCAAAAATTTGGATACTGTTTCAAATGCTCTCATGACCTTGATAATACCTCTGAGTTACGAGTATATACCTTTATAAGGAACTAGCTGTTATCCCCAGCACTTGCTTGGGGTGGGCTGATTGTATTAAATTTTAATTATTCAAATCGTTTTTTATTTTTCGTCGTATCCGTCACTATCCACCAGTAATTGGGGGCCCTGCGGTCCCCCAATTACTGGGGTTTCAATTATTTAGTCAATAAAACTATAGAAAAGAACACAGCCATGAAAATCTTAAGCTTCACAAATCTTGACACAATGTGAAGTTCAAGATTTTCATGGTTGCGTTCTTTTCTATAGTTTTATTGACTAAATAATTGAACCTCCAGTAATTGGGGGGCCTGCGGTCTCCCAATTACTGGGGGTCCAATTAACCAACCAACCAACCAACGAACAATTAATTAAGCTCTTTTAAGAGACCCAAAAGTTCACGGACAGACACACACACACACACAGACACACACACACACACACACAACTTGCTTTTATTAGTAGACTAGCTGGGGTGCCTAGTATTTCCTAGAAATTTAGAAAAAAAACCCAAGTTAGAATATCAGATAGCTGAATCGGTAAGGTCAACTGTACGCCCTTGACGATTGGTTAGGTTAAGTCGTGATATTTTCGTTAAAACTAACGAAAATATCACGACTTAACCAATCGTCAAGGGCGTACAGTATACAGTTGACCTACTCGGACA
Organism: Bathynomus jamesi; assembly: GCA_023014485.1. Taxonomy (NCBI): domain Eukaryota; kingdom Metazoa; phylum Arthropoda; class Malacostraca; order Isopoda; family Cirolanidae; genus Bathynomus; species Bathynomus jamesi. The sequence continues at coordinate 61,898 of JAJOZX010009844.1, read as the reverse complement.
TTGAATAATTTTTCTGTAGGTTTCGATTAATTTTAAACAACTTTTACCTAATAATTTTTTCTTTCGAGTGTCGTTTTCTGTTTTAGGGTGGGACAGACAGTTATACAGGTCCCCCAATTACTGGGGGTTCAATTATTTGGTCAATAAAATAGTCATGAAAATCTTAAGCTTCACAAATCTTGACACAGTGTGAAACTCAAGATTTTCATGGCTGCGTTTTTTTTACAGATAGATAGACACACAACTTGCTTTTATAGCTGTTATGCCCAGAACTTGCTTGGGGTGGGCTGATTGTATTAAATTTTAATTATTCAAATCGTTTTTTATTTTTTGTCGTATCTCCCAGTAATTGGGGGCCTGCGGTCCCCCAATTACTGGTGGTTCAACACACACACACACACATGTGTACACATCTTCGTATAAACGATGTACTGACTTTTTTAAGTCCACATATGGCAAAAGTTATTAACCAGACCTACTCTAACCTAAACTAACCTGAATGCCTTCGAACGGAGGTTTACGGGTGCAACTGAGAGCTCGAAAGGTGGTTTCTGTTAAATCATTAAATAGTGAGGTACTCGCTAACCTATCCTAACCTAACCTAACCTTAACTAACCTAACCTAGCGTAATCTAACCTAATCAAGACCAATATATATTTTTTCCAGCAATAAAAATATTTCTGGATATTTGTATATCATTTTTTGGATCAATCCCAGAATAGGCACCTGAAATCATTTTTAGGTGCTTAATCTGGGATTGAGGCAAAACACAGGTGCTTAATCTGGGATTGAGGAGAAAAAAATATAAACAGTTTTTAGAGATATAATTTCATTGTTTTTATCAATATTTGAAAAAAATCAACTCTAACCTAACCTAACCTAACCTAACCTAATCTTTTGCTATAATCAAAACCATGAGAGGATGTCGTCGTGAATTATTAGAAACATATCTATACCAATTTATGTGGCAAGATAGATTTGCTTCAGATGGATTCAGAAACATTCGGGTTCATATTGCAGGAATTTATAATATCTAAAATTTTTCTTTATTCATTAAACCACTTTAAACCTTTTATAACTTTGCCTTTGTATAAACAATAAATTTTGTAATCATCAGGTTTTTTTTATTTAATTCCTTGCAAGGTGCCTATTCTGGGATTGAGGTTGAACGCAGGTGCTTCATCTGGGATTGAGGTACATCAGGTGCCTATTCTGAGATTGACCCCATTTTTTTAATATTCTGAGGTACGGAAAGTGTTACCTCACAAAAAAAAAAATTACCGCACTACATTTGTGAATTATCATACACTGACCTCACTTATACCAAGTTGCCTAAGCACACACACACACACACACACGAAATGTCTGAAAAAAAGAAACCAAGTAAAATTTGGATCCAAGAACCATTTTCGGTCCAAGCCAACAAATTGGTAAACGTCTAAACAAATGCGGAATAAATGAGACAAATGCGGAACAACGGAACACATGCGGAATAAATGGAACCAAAAAATGGAAATGAAATTGAATAAAATAGAGAAAAACCTGTAAAAAAAAAAAAGTGATCCATTTTGACACTTTCATAAAGAATATGAAACAGTAGAACACTTTTTTTTTCAAAATAAAAAATATTTTTAGCTTTTTCCAAGCTTAAAAAGAAGCCTGATGGTAACATCGACCTCTTCAGGAGCAATAATGGAGATTACGCAAATGACCCAAAAGAAATGGAGTCAGACGCTTAATGACTATTTTAATTTAAGCTTTAACTCGCCTAAATCGTAAATAAACAAAAAATAAATTATTTTTCATATGGCTGCACAAAAGCTAAAGATGGAGCCAAGCGAAAAATCGTTCCGTGATATTGATTTTTAAGATAAAAATAATGTTTAATCTGAATTGCAGAACAATTCAGTACCAGTGCCAGTGCCAGATACAGAATACAAAGTTCCTAATGGAATGCAAAGAAGGTTTGATGAAGCCATTATATATATTTTTTTGTGGAAGACATCATGCAAGATTATTTTTGACCTGAGACCCTTCTCATCCCGCACCCCCCCCCCCATCTCTATAAACTCGCAAATATTTAAAAAAGGCGAAAACAAAGCCATGCAGAAAGACTATGAACCAGTAACACTCTCGAAACGTAATTAATATAATAATTATAAAAATTATAAAAATTTTAATAATTATAATTAGAGTTAAAATTGCATACTACTTCATAGAAATAAAAAAAAAAATTATATAAAGAGGGTTGACAAAATTAAATAGACACCTTTTTTTTATCATAATTTTGCTTCGATAATAAAAGTGAATAAATAATAATACATCTATTGAATATTTAGAATATTTAGAATATTTAGAATTGTGTTGCTTTCTCTTTTGCATTATGTAAAGGTGACACGCGTTCTGGCATTCCATTGATAAGCTTTGCCATTTGTTGTTGATGACAATCATCATGGTGTCTGTTAATGTTTGTTAACCGTCTGTAATCCAGCCACTCACCAGATATAATATTTGATACAGGTTGGCTACAGTCTTCGATAAGTGTCAACTTAGAATATTCGCTCGCAGACTTATTAAAAAATAGTATTACTGAAAAATTTTGTAGAAACATATTTTGTATTACCTCTCAAGCAACAGCAGGGGTGACGCATTATTTGTTTAAGAAGGGGGCGAATTATCGGGTTTCCAAAATAATGATGAAATACACAAAGCAAGAGCGATATAGATGAACACGTTATCTTCCTCACAAAGTATTGTAGAATCTTCACATGCAGTGGCTGTTGCTTATCGTGGTCATTTCAGCATCATAATAGATAGCATTTTGAGTTATTTCGATGTTAAATGGCTAATATTGACTTAATTCTCATAACACTAAATTATATATCTATTACATAGATTTCATAGTCAATTATGATTATAAAACATAGGCTAGCAATATTGAATTAATATGATTTATATTTGAGAACATAAAGCAACTGCTAACAATAAGCAAAGCTGCAAATTAATATGCTTTTGTTGATAAAAACTTCATATATTAGTCAATTTGATCGATAAATTGATATCTTTGTGACCACATTTTGATACTGATTAAATGTTAAATTTTTCATTTGATTTATTATTATTATTATTATTACTATTATTATTATTATTATTATTACTAGTACAGTTCCCGTCACTTCGCTGACGGTTAGACAGGCTAAACTACAGAAAAGAACGCAGCCGTGAAAATTTTGAGCTTCACATTGTGTCAACATTTCTGAATCTGGTATCTCCCAAAACCTCCTCACCCCCATTCATGCAACTTGGGGGCTAACCCCTCCCCATTACCCCCACCCCCACCCTTCCCCAATTACTGCACGGGATAAATTTCACAAACAGACAGGCTAAACTACAAAAAGAACACAGTCATGAAAATCTTGAGCTTCACATTTCCGCCCGTAATACAATTTCTGAATTTTTTCTCACAATTTTTTCTCACAATTTCTGAAAGTGTGACGGACGGACAGACAGACAGACAGACGGACGGACAGCTCTCTTATTATAGTATAGATTTCTGAAAGTGTGACGGACGGACAGACAGACAGACAGACGGACGGACAGCTCTCTTATTATAGTATAGACTAGTACAACTTCGCTGACGGTTAGACAGGCTAAACTACAAAAAAAGAACCCAGCCGTGAAAATTTTGAGCTTCACATTGTGTCAACATTTCTGAATCTGGTATCTCCCAAAACCTCCTCACCCCCATTCATACAACTTGGGGGCTAACCCCCTCCCCCATTACCACACCCATCCCCCCACCCTCACCCTTCCCCCATTGCTAAACTACAGAAAAGAACACAGTCATGAAAATCTTGAGCTTCACATTGCCGCCGTAATACAATTTCTGAATTTTTTTTACAATTTCTGAATTTTTTTTCTCACAATTTTTTCTAACAATTTCTGAAAGTGTGACGGACGGACAGACAGACAGACAGACGGACGGACAGCTCTCTTATTATAGTATAGATTTCTGAAAGTGTGACGGACGGACAGACAGACAGACAGACGGACGGACAGCTCTCTTATTATAGTATAGATTATACTGGAAATGACTGAATATCAAATTTTCCATTTGATTATGCTCAAGTACTCTTCATATTTCAATAGTTGATCATTGCCATTACTCCGAATATCTTTTCTAAATTCAGTTTTGATGCAGTTTTTAGTAATACTCATTTTCAGAATCAGGAAATCAATGGGGGCACAGGCCTCCTGTGCCCCCATTATGTACGCTAGTGAGCAACAGGAGAGAAAGCTTTGCGAACAAAGATAGAAAAGTCGCTTGACATTCGAAGCTACACACTGTTTGATATTGCACGAAAGAAATTACAATATTTTTAAAGTATTCATATTTTAACAGCGTTAAAAGACCAACTTGATAACTTCCTAAACCAGGTTCCTGACTAACGATGTGTAACTTGTAAGTCATGAGGGCAGGATGAGAGTAGAAAACAATTTTTTTCTTCATAAAATCCCATGAATGAAGAGAGATCCTGCAGAACGATTGGTTGCAGGCCAATCCTGAACATTTTTTTTTTTTTGAAAATAACAAAGATTACAAAATTCTCTCTCTCTCTCTTCTCTCTCTCTCTCTCTCTCTCTCTCTCTCTCTCTTTTAATTCGTTTAATTTTAATTAAGTTTTAATTCGAATGAAAAATGCTTTCGGCTCTCAGATAGTTTTTGAGCTTGTGATGTGCCCCTTGGTCAAAAAAAGGTGCTCATCGCTGCATTACAGTAAAAAAGTTATCTTATATATACGCGTATCTTATACGCTTCATATTGAAGGAAAAAGTACAGGGTGGTAAAAAAAAAAATGTGAGAATATATACAACCACGAGCATATTATCAATTCCTCGTCTCTTACTGACTGTCTTCAATCCATTTCTCTTCGCCGTAATGTTTGTTGCCTCACTCTCTATTTACTGTCGCTGTTATAACGGGCACTGCTTTTCTGGACTCTCTAACTGCATGCCTCCTCCTTTGAGGAGACCACGTAGTAGCAGACTTTCGACATTTTCTCATTCCTTTTCTGTCCGACTCTTTAACGCAAGGGTTTAATCGGTATTTTCGATCTTTCATTTACTCAACCGGTGAATTATGGAACAATCTTCCTCACTCCATCTTTCCCTCTGTCTATGACCGCCAATCTTTCAAACGTAGAGTGTCCAGGTATCTCGAAAACCCTGGACTTTGAATTTGGCTCCCTTCTTCTTCTTCTATGCTTTTTTTTTTTTTTTTGCGGGAATTCGCCCTTATTCCTTCCTTCCTTCCTATATAGAAACAAAAAGAATTTGTGTATATTTTCACCTAACCTTTGGGTTGCCATGCTGTATAAAAGTAAACGGCTTCACAAAGGTTCTGAAGTTCTTAAGTAACCCTTTAAGGGGGGATTATGATGCCGCGAGCATTTTTTAAAGATTTCTCATAGAAATCTTTAAGTCCAAGGTAAAATGCTTCATTTTTCTTGTTTAATGAGAGTTTGTGAGTAATCCAAGATAAGTTACAATGTAAAGTTTTCTAAAACTCTAAAAACTTCGCAATTTTTGTGGTGTCATATTCCAACATAAGATGACTTTTATGCGTAATTACTGAAATAATTTAGTTACCCTAATTTGTTTAAAAGAAAACGTGAATGTTGTTGCGATATGAACTCTGAGTTAATAAATCCCTATACATAAACATAACATACATACGTTCAGATGTACATATTCGGGACAAAGTAAACTTGTAAATTGGGGACATTTTTTTTATTTACAATAGGAAATTTCTCAAGATATCACAAAACTTTAAAAACATTATAAATACAAACATTTTAAGTGTAAAATTGTTCCAAACATTTCACAGGTTTTAGGTTAGCATATATGTATTATACTGAGGACTTAACACAATTTTGTACGAATGAGGACAATTTTAATTTTGAGTAAAATATTAATAAATTAAAAGTATAATATTAATTTATTACGTTCAGTACTTTAATATTTATAATTATGAACATTACCAAATGTGTATTTGGTCACACGGCAACAATTTCAGTGAAAGTCAAATTAATTATTATAAAGTTACGGAAAATACGAACTGGCACCTGTGAACATACTCGTGTTTCAACTTAGTATATCTGTTCTGGAGATTCACTTTTTACCTTGAAAATCATTCAAATCGAATAGAATTTGCAAATTCGTACGATTCCAGGGACGTTTGCGAAATTTGGCAATAATATTACAGATTGTTACCAGATGCTGTTCATACAATTTTCAAGATATCCTCTCTTAGATGTTTCTCGACTGTTTCTTGTCCCTGGTTTATGTAATTTCTCGGTGTGTATGTCCTCAGCATAGCATATCCGTACATATATACGTACATACACACATCATTCTAAGCAGTTACTCAGAAACTGTAATAAAATTTGAAATGACATCTTCGAACGAAACATTATGCCTGCATATTTATTTTCTCCTGATGGAAGTATATTTTATGTACAGAGGGTTGACAAAAAATAAATAGACACCACGATGACTGTTCTCAAGAACAAATGGCAAAGCTCATCAATGGAAAGCGGAACGTGTGTCACCTTTACATAATAATTCAAAGGAGAAAAAAACACACGATTCTACTGTAAATATATTTATTCAATAAATCTGTTATTATTTATTAACTTTTGTTATAAAATAAAAAAAACTATGTATTAAAAAAAGGTGTCTACTTTTGTCAACCTTTCGTATGTAGGTTGACTTTTGCAAGTATAATTTATTGAAGTCGACTTTATTGCATTTCTCCATTTTACTACATTAGCCTTTAAGTCTTAAAGAATTCCGATGGAGTGTTTCTCAAAGTCGACAGATTCGAGGCGGGAAATAATGGTGTAAAATCTCATCCCTTTTCGCGATCAGTCACGTGACATGATCGTCCATCCATTTATTTGATGCAAAATCTAAAACGGCGCATGAATATTCTGATGTAGATTACGTAAAAAAGACAAAAGGCTAAAAAAAAAAAGAAAAAAGGTTCCAGGTCCCGAATTTTGTCCCAAAAAAACCCTTAAAATGATTTGCATACGAGGTCTACATAGCAATCTTTCACAAAGTACGAGAACCGTTTTTTTTAGAACGATGCATTACTAATTGAACACTTTAAAAAGTTAAAACTTGACAACATCGACGAATAGGACAATGACGACGACGAGGACGACGAGTACGAGAGACAATAATGACGACAACGTCAAAAACTATTGCTTCTACGCGACCGTGAATCGAGTCGCGAAGACTTAAAATATGATCCATTTCAATTCTTCCCACTTGCCTCACAGAAACTCTACGATGTGTACACTTAGTTCACTTAGTTTTTATCTACAGAGGGTTGACAAAGTAAATAGACACCTTCAGGTTGTTTTTTTTTTTTTTTTAATACTTTTATTTGATAATAAAAGTCAATAAATAATAACAGATTTACTGAATCAATATATTTTAAAACATGTTGCTTTTCAGTTTGTATTAAAATGTGACACACGTTCTGGTTCCATTGATGGGTTTTGCTATTTGTCCTTGATGTCAATCATCGTAGTGTCTATTTAATTTTGTCAACCTTCTGTACTATAGACGGTAAGACATTTTGGGTTATTTCATGTTTATGTAGCGTAAAAAGCAAACAAAATTCCTTTATTTAACTTATGTTACATATTTTAAAAAACTTATAAAGGAAAGAAACTTAAAAGTCAATTTATTCGTGGATAAGGAGTCCACTCGAAAATGTAGCCAACCATTATTATAAGCAGTATCACAGCAGGCAGGGTTCAAATCTTTCTTCGGAAAACTCGCTCCTCATCGTCATATTGACTTCATCTCACTTGTTCATACTTCTGAAGTTCTGACTCGCATTTATCACAAAGAAAAAGAAAAAAAAACTTGCCAAAATCCGTTTATCGATTGGTGAAACTTTGCAAAGTTGGCAACAGCTGTTCAGTTGTTACTTCAGGCATTTCTCCAATTTGAAAGCAGATGTTTCTCTTTCCTTATAGGGCTTTAAACCTAACTAACCCCCCTTCTTTGAGGGAGGTGGTAAGAAGGGGGGGGGAAAGAAAGAATGTGGAGGCGAATGGAGACGTGGTGGGAGAAAGGGGATGTAGGGTATGGAGGGGGAGGGGGGGGTGTTTGCGGAGATAAATGGGTTAAAATTAATAAAATAAAGAAAAAGTAAATATATCACAAAATAATTTGTATTTCTTATTATTAATCTTTTCGAAAGAGGCCATTTTTTTTTTTTTTTGTTTTTTATCTTTTATGTATAAATTTATTATTGAAACATCTTATCTAAATTGTTTTCTCTTATCGGCATTTTTTTATGCGGAAGATAAGAATGGAAATTCTTGTCGGATGTTCCCGTAGTTTAAAATGAAGTTATAAAATATATATATTAAGAACACCATAAACAACAGTATAATAATGATAATGATGATGATAATAATGATAATAATGATAATAATAATAATAATAATAATTATAATATTCACCGTTAATATAATATTAAACTATTTCAATGTTCTTACATAAAAGATTGAAAAAAACGTTTCAGAGAAAAGTGACGCCATTTTGTACGAACGGACGAACGTTTCGGAAGAACAACGAAAAGCGACGTTTCATTAACGCACGTTTCATTTCATTTCATTTAGTATATATATATATATATATATATATATGACGGTGGTGTAGTGGTTATCGTCGCTGACTACGAATCCATCGGCCCTAGGATCGAGACCCGGTGATGGCAGACAGCGCGCAGCAAAACCCAGTACAGTAGTTCATCCTTCCACATAATAAAGAAATTGGTTGGTAGATAAATGGGTACCCTGGGTAGCCTAGTGGTTAAGACGCTGGGCTGCTGGTGGGACGTGGATCAGATTCCTCGTTAAACTGTAGGTCTAAGGTGGAGTAACAAGCGTGACCTTGGTCAGTATGAATAATTCGGGCGGAAGGAAAACCAAGGTTAACCAAGGTACTAGTGCCTATATATATATATATATATATATATATATATATATATAAATAATATATATATATATACATACACTAATGGTAAAAATTGTGGTATCACTAAAAAATGTACAATGACTTAAAAGCTTTCTGTCAAATGTAAAAAACACTACAATTTTTGCGCAATGCAATAGCCCTACATTATGTATAAAGTTGCAATGATCTCTTTTTGGCCTTCTCGCTTTAGTGCTTTGTATTTAATCACACATTTGTAAAATTTATGAACTTTGATTCCCTTGATGCAGGTTGCATTTACCCAAATATTCTTCTGTAATAAAAAAATTTCAGCTTTTTATTTGCATATTTTATATAGATTACTGTTTAACATTGTTTAACATTGTTTAACATTGTTTAAGTACTGAGAACTAAACAGGACGTTTATTTTCCCGTTAAAAATATTTAGTATTTATGAAGCAACAGCTTTTCTCGTTCAGAAATTAATAAGAGAGAAATTCCTGCGAAGAAACTCATTGAAATAATGGTTCTGCATCATCTTGGGTTATCCCAAAGAGATATTGCGCGTAGGATTGGAGCTTCTCATACAAGAGTGTCGAAAACCACTAAAAGACAAAAGAAGACAGGCTCAGTCAACAACAAGGAAAACTGAGGAAGAAAAAGGAAGACGACATGAGGGAAGATAGATTATTGGTTAGAAAGTCCAAAAGAAATAGATCCCTGACAGCACATCAGCTAGACGCTGAACGCAATTTAACATAAAAAAACAGCGTCTCATGTTCAACTGTCTAAAGGCGACTAAGAGAGGCAGGGTTGAATAGTCGTGTAGTTATCAGAAAACTTTATCTGAGACACGCAATAAGCAAAGGCTACTGAACTGGTCAAGAGAACGCCAAACTTTACAACAGAAGACTGGAAGCAAGTACTCTGGACAGGTGAGAGCAAATTTGAAATATTCAAAGAGAGATAGGCATGGAGGTGGCATTGTAAAGGTATAGGGCTAGTTTGCTAGTGATGCATGGGCATATTCAGGGGGGGCATATTCAGGGCATATTCAGCCTTCTAGGCTAGACCCAAAGGACGAGTGGAACTTGTGAATATTTTGTTCGACAATTGACACCCAGATCATGATAATTAGGTCTACACATGGGCGCCCGCAGGTAGGGGCAAGGGGGGGCGCTTCCCCCCTGGAAATGCCAAGAAAATATATTAAATATTTTCTAAGAAAATATTTATATCCTAAACTTGCTGAAAAGTATCCAACTGCCTCCTAAAGGGTGAAAATTTTTATTTGTGTGCATGATAAAAGGTTGCTACCTTTTTATTTGTTCACCGGGAGAAAATCAACTCCAACAAAACTGATTTTATGGAAAAGGTTGTTCATAATTTTGGTAGTGACCGCAGACCAGAGCTGGGCACTTGCGGCATATTTTGCGGTACTGCGGTACTGCGGTACTACAGCACTACCAAACCGGTACCGCATAACGCAGTACCGCAAAGGATCGCTGAAAGTACCGCAGTACCGCTACCGCATTCAAATTTCCGCGTACCGGTTTGGTAGTGCGGTAGTACCGCAGTACCGCAGTACCGCAAAATGTGCCGCAAGTGCCCAGCTCTGCCGCAGACGACTACAATTCCTATTCAAATGAGCAATGTAGGTGATGCTCGAAACACCGTTTTCAAATTAGGTACAACATTTACTTCAGTGTGCTTTTTTCTTCATTCTATCATGTTTCTGTTATAAATAAAATAAATGATTGTTATCATGTGCATTGTATGTAAGTTATATACAATATATATTTGCATTTTCCATTACAGAAAATGCAACACTAAACTTGCTTAGAATTAACCTGCTGGTTCCTAAGGGGTCAAAAGTTTTTTGCTTGCTCCGGTCCCTACCCATTAATACATTAAATTTTGCCCCCCCTTGGAAAAAATCCTGCGGGCGCCCATAGGTCTACAGTATATAATATTGCATTACTTGTGAAATATCTGTTATATACACGATAATTGAGCACCCCCTCACTTTGCTCGCAATGTTAAAGTGTTTTTAAATGAAATTTTCCCTGGACGATGGATTGGTCGGGGAAGACCTATGAAATGGCCGGCCCGTTCACCTAACTTAACACTTACACCTTTGGATTTTTATCTATGGGGTTTTCTGAAAAGTAAAGTCTACACTAGCAAACCGAGAGACATTGAAGAACTTAAGCATCGTATTGTTGATGCAGTGACATTCATCCCTACAGTCGTGCTGGAAAAAGCTTTTCGACAATTTGAACGCTGAATACGATTGATCATAGTGAAGGATGGACGACATGAATTAAAGTAAAGTAACACTAATACGTCTAATGCTTGTATTCATGTAAAAACTATTTCATTATCTCAATTAGCGATAAAATTATTAGACTTTCTTTTTGCTATATTCATTTTGGGACACCCTGTATATATATATATATATATATATATATATATAGTTGAAAAAAGTAAATAGACACCTGAAGAACAAATGGCAAAGCTGATCAATGGAATGCCAGAACGTGTGTCATCTTTACGTAATGCAAAGGAGAAATCAACAAAATTCTAAATATATTCATTCAATAAATCTGTCATTATATTTTTAGTTATCAGCATATAAGAAACTATGAAAAAAAAAAAAAGTGTCTATTTACTTTTGTCAACCCTCTGTATAAACTGGTATAAAGTTGAAATAGGAATAAGTAGAACCTCCGAAACTAGAATTATACTTTCGCTTGTAGAGAGGTATACTTAAAGAGGAATTAGTTATTTTTATACAGTATACGTAGTTTAGAGTTCAATTGGTAAAAAAATTGGTAAAAAATTGGTAAAAAATTGGTAAAAAATTGGTAAAAAATTGGTAAAAATTGGTAAAAAAATTGGTAAAAATTGGTAAAAAAATTGGTAAAAATTGGTAAAAATTGGTAAAAAAATTGGTAAAAAAAAAAATTGGTAAAATTGGTAAAAAAAAAAGGTTCTTTTTTAAAGGATTAGTCTATTTTCAATATATTCAAAATATTTTGATCCAAAAGTTTTGAATTTTGATGATTTTCGTTATGAAAAAGCTTTTTTTTTTTCCCAACTGCCGTAATTAAATGGCACTCCACTGAACGCGTAATAGACCCATTTGTGCGGGTATAAATTTTATATGAGTATGAATAATATTTACTGGCCATCGTTAGGTTTTCTAATATTATTTTTGGTTATTTTAGTTTATGTAGAAAGGAAGGGCCAAGGGCGGGTGCCCGCAAAAATACCCACCCCCACCCAGTTTATAAAAAAGAGAGAGCCAAAATCAAGGTTTCGAGGCTCACAGTGCCATTTTTTTTAATAAATTTTGATAAGATTGTGTAGTGCGTAAAATGCATATATGTGTAGTGAGGAACAGAGCGAGAAGCGTGTATTTGAGGGCATACTCGACTACTCACGAGGTAGATGAAACACTGAAAAAGATAATTTAAGTAGAACAGTGACAGGAAAAACGGGAGTTCCGGCACTCCCTATCTCCTGCCTAACGTCCCCGCCTCTCCACCGGAGTACTTCTCTAGTCGATTGGTGTCTACAATCTCCTCCTTCTAAATTTATTCACTCCAAAAGCTTTTTAAGAAGCGATGAAATTTATACAAAAATATATTAAATCCAAATTCTTACACATAAATCCTGTAGATATGAAATTTGAGGTTTATTAACTAAAAAAGGGAACGAACTTTATTATCTAAAAAAAAAAAAAAAAAAAAAAAAAAAAAAAAAATATATATATATATATATATATATATACAGGCCCGGATTTAGCTATAGGCGAACTAGGCGATCGCCTAGGGCCTCGCGCCAAAGGGGGCCTCGCTCAAGCTGTTTTGCGCGTTCCGTTCGTGATATTAATGATTTAGAACTCTATGAAGAACTTAAAGTACTTTGCAGGTTTATACCTGAGAAAACATATCTCGGAAATGCCCTTGTTTATATAGTGCAAAAACAACTAAGTGAGATTTATTCTAATGTTTATGTTGCACTTCGAATAGTATTAACCATCCCAGTTACTGTTGCTTCGGCTGAAAGAAGTTTCTCGCGTCTCAAACTTATTAAAACATATTTGCGTTCCACCATGTCTCAAGCGAGATTACAATCATTAGCTATGTTATCAATAGAAAACGATATAACAAATTCATTAGATTATTCTCAATTAATTGAAAAGTTTAGCTCGAAGAAAAGTAGAAAAGCATTGCTGTAATATTCAAGGAGCATCTGAACCAAATATTAAAGCATTAATATTTAGCCTGATAAGTCGATCGCTCACTATTATAAAAAATGAAATGTCAACATCTCTTATACATCACATATGAAGAACGTTTGTATACTATGGAAAGTCATTACCTATAATATTATATAAATCTTAGAAATCATTGCCTTATATTTTCGATGCAAATCTTGATTCATATTATAATTTATACTTATTTGTATGGTTTACTTATATTTCTTATACAATTTCCATGCGTGATTATTTTGGTTTGGTTTAATTTTTAAGTGCTAGCATAGTTCTGTCTATGCGGGATTCTAATATTGCTGGTATAGTACCGATAATTAAGTCCATTTTTCATATATATAGGCAGAGGGCCTCGCAATTTCTAGATCTGCCTAGGGCCTCGCAACTTCTAGATCCGGCCCTGTATATATATATATATATATATATATATATATATATAATCAAAGGTAGGAAACATATATATATATATATATATCAGTTCGATTTTCGATTTCAGCTTTTGTAAAAAAGCAATATCAGTTTCGATTTTGATTTTAGCTTTTTCCCGTTCAGTTTATGAATTATATTAACATTTTCGTAGTTGTAATAAACTCAAATATTTAATATTCGTATCTTTGAGTTATATATTCCTTATGAAGCCTTTTATTAGTGACTTGATTTCGTATGATACTGTAAGGCGCAGTTGTTACGCTTCATCACAAGGTTGATCTTTCGCATTCGAAAGCTTCAGATGAATTGATAGTTAAAAATTAAGCTACACGCTTAAAGTCACGCAGTTGTGTGATATTTTTTTACTTTTGTGCCACTTCTCATCTTGGTGTGACTTTTTCTTTTTACCCGTCGTACCTCTCCACCTATATGAAGAAAGATAGAGCCATAAAGAAAAAACTGATAAGTTGCCTTTCTATATCTATGTAGAGTATCTTCAGAGATAGTCTTACGGGATGAGACGAAGGGTACCAAAATAATCAAAAAGCATTCCTATCACATCTCAAAACCCCAATTTTTTTTTTTTAACAAGTTGTCTCGTGTTAGTAAATCTGAATTAAAAATATCTTAACTTCTTTAAACAATTCTTTAATTTACTATAAAACTTAACAAACAAAATTTCCATCTCAGTTTTCAGCTTTTTCAGTTTATTTCAATTTCAATTTGTTTCGATTTCAGATTTTTCAGATTTCAATTTTTAAAAAAATCAGTTTTTATCATTTTATCAATTCCAGTTCATATCGATAACCTGTCCCTTGTTATTATTATTATTATTATTATTATTATTATTATAACGCTGGAGTGAGATATGAACGAGTTAATAATGGCTACGAATCACGCATCTCTTGATATCCATTGGCTAATAGGAAAAATAACCCTTACACATCTTTACTGTTCATCTACAATCTTGCTCAAGGAACAGATTTTAGTTGACAGTTTGTACAGTTGTACAGGGACATCGATGAAGCTGATTTCGAATAAAGTTTAACCAACATAGTCATGTAAACAATGTGGTCAGAACACTCATAAACCTTACATGTTTTTCAAACATAAACGAGGGACCCGAAATTTAGAGTTTATTTCCAATTTAATCTTTGATAACCTTTGCTTGTAATGAAAATTTATTTATGTATTTATTTACTGATCTATTTATACGTGTACAGGGAAGATACAGTGGATGTAACAAGAAATACAGAGGGTTGACAAAAGTAAATAAACGTCACAGTGATTGTCCTCAAGAACAAATGGCAAAGCTCATCAATGGAAATCCAAAACGTGTGTCAGCTTAACTTAATGCAAAGGAAAACGCAACACGATTCTAAATATATTCATTCCATAAATCTGTTAATTATTTATTAACGTTTATTATCCAATCAAAAACTGTATAAAAAACGAGGGTGTCTATTTACTTTTGTTAATCCTCTGTATGTATAAATGGGACAGTTAGTGCAGAATAGGATTATTGACAAATCAATTTGCGCAATACAAAACATGAGATTAATTTATAGGCAGGTGATTGCTTTAATTAAGTATTATTCAAATGCCTGTAACTGTTTATCTCATTGATAAAATATTATTATTTGATTAAATAGGGTATATAACTAGACGATTCGAGGGGATTTGAACAAATTCTGAACTTCGAAGTTAATTTCAAAGTTACTTTGTTCAGAGATACAAATTATTAAACTTGGCCGAGGGCAGAAGGGTATATTTAAAACTATGCTCTTAAATACTCCTTTAAGGCAAAAGGGTATGGTATGGTGACCTTTTATTTACCAATATTTTATTTACTGTCCTCTCTCGTTACTCTATAGTTATCCATTTATCACTTATTCATTCACTTATTCACGCTCTCTCATTCACCTTTTCCTTCCTTCCTTCCTTCCTTCATTTTTTTCAATCATTTATTTACTTATTCACTCACTCACTTTCATTCATTCACTCCCATTCATTCATTCACTCTCATTCATTCATTCTTTCACTCTCATTCATTCATTCACTATCATTCATTCATTCTTTCACTCTCATTCATTCATTCACTCTCATTCATTCATTCATTCTTTCACTCTCATTAATTTTTCTATTTCGAGTGAAAAATCATTGACCTGGTTTCCATGCACGCACGCATCTTCGATCGCCTTTTGTTTTTCATTCACTTCCGCAACTGTCTTTATATAAACCTTCATTTTATTTTATATTTATTTCAATCATTTCAACACCAATTTTTCTCGTTTGAAGCATTTTTAATGCGATAATTATTCGTTCTATTTTTCTTTCAGTATTTTTTTATCAATTATTTTACCTCGAATCAATGTTTGGATTCCTTCAATTAATTTTTTTTATATTTTTATTTCTGCATTTTTCTTTTCGTTCTAATTTTTTTTATGTGAAAAACAACTATTTTCTTTTTATTTACTTATAAAGGGGTCTGCGTGTGGGTGGGTGAGGGGAAAGGGGGGTGAGGGGTGAAGGGGAAAGGGTTTTCCCCTCCCGAGAGGTTGGAGGAAGGGAAGGCACAAACAAAAACGAAAACAAATATAACGAACGAACGCATAAACCCACAGACATGCACACGCACGCGCGCGCGCGCATACATACACACACACACACACACACACACACACACTGAAATAAAATTTATGCATAACATCTTTTCCACTGTTGTTGTTTTAAATTCATTGAGGTTGACTTGTTTTCGCACCCACACACACACACACACACACACACACACACACACACACGCATATATATATATATATATATATATACACACACACACACAAAATGTTCATCCTCATAATGCGAATAAAGTAAATTAAAGTAACCCCATAATATTTTCGTTAACTTTCAATCTATTGAAAATTCTTTTTAAAATCGTAAAAAAAAAAAAGTCGTGAATTCAGATTAATAATAATAAAAAAAATGAATTAAGAATAATATTTATAGTATATATATATATATATATATATATATATATATATATATATATATATATTATTTTTGTTTAAATAATTACCGTTTCTCTACTCATTATTGTCTAAATCCTCGTTCGTAAACGGAACACGAATCCACCTTCTCAAAGCAAAACGTGACCATCGTATGGAACTCAAATATCCAGAATTATTAAGAAAAATAGAAAATGGAAGTTGCTGCTTGTCCTGCGTAGGATAGGGAAAAAAAAAAAAAATTGTGTATATATATATATATATATATATAGAGAGAGAGAGAGAGAGAGAGAGAGAGAAAAGGTTGACAAAAATAGAGACACTTCTTCCCTTTTTCTGTCTTCATAGTTTTTGATTTGATAGTAAAAGCTAATAAATAAATAACAGGTTTATTGAATCAATATATTTATAGAATTGAGTTGCTTTCCCTTTTCCATTATGTAAAAAGGACACAGATTCTGCCATTCCATTGATGAACTTTTCCATTTGTTCTTGAGGACGATCATTGCGGTGTCTATTTACTTTTGTCAACCCTTTGTGTATATATATATATATATGAAAATTATTTCACGAAAGTAACACGTGAAAAATATTTATGATGAATAAAACCACGAAGGAAAGGAAACACAAAATGGTGCTCAAACGCTTTCGTCTAATGACATCCTCAGGAACACTGAAGTACATAAAAGGGTGACAGCCTATATATAGGTTACAGAAAGAAAAAAAAAAGAAAAAGAAATAATATATATATACATATATATATACACACACACACACATATATATATATATATATATATATATATATATATATATGCAATAAACGGAGAAGTAAAAATAAAAATTAAAGGATTAACAGAGAGGCATACAGATTTGTAAGGAAAAAATATCGATTTTTAGCACAAGATCAAATGAATTATAAAAATACAAATTTATACTGGAAATCTGCCCGGGTTTTAACACTCTGTTTTTTGTTAAGTTTCGATGTATTAAAAATAAAATGAAAATTAAAAGTTAATAAAGTAGCATACAAGTTTACCAAAGATTTAGCGTTCTACCCTTCTTATCTAAATCTGTTTTGAAGGAATTCAAAACAACAGGATCGAGTTGAAAAAGACCTTTGCTTATGTTGAAGTTATTTGAAAGTTGGATAATGGCAGACTCAAGAATATTTCTATTAACAATGTTGCTAGAGTGGAATAAAACTGAAGCATTATTCCAATCAATACAGTGGGATAACTCTGACAAATGGGCAAAAAGGGCACTGGACAACTGTCCTGTTCTAACGGAATATTGATGCTTGACTTTCTCTCCCAAGAATTACATAAGTATGACCTGCCACTACCTTCACACATTGTTTTGGATCTTATTAAGCTTTGCATAACGAGTATTATCAACAAGTTTTTGGGATGGCCATGGGCAACCCCTTATCGCCCTTCCTCTCCAATATTTATATGGAGTTTTTCGAAATTACTTACATTCCGAGAATCCTGGGGGTTGGCATCCCTTGGTTGCGGTACGTCGACGATATTTTGTGTATCTGGCCCATGAATCGTGACCTGGATAACTTCCTCCTTCAGTTAAATGATCAAGTCCCCTCCATTAAGTTTACTTTAGAAGTGGAACAAGACAATTCAATCCCATTTTTGGATGTGCGTGTACATAGGGAAAGCCCAGGTTTTAAGTTTAGTATCTATCGGAAAACAACAAACAATTTGTCCTACGTACACTTTTACTCGGGACATGACACCCCCACTAAGAAGGCTATTTTTTCATCAATGTTTCTCCGTGCCCTTAGGATCGCCAGTCCGGAATACATCGATGCCGAGTTGGAAAAAATCAACGGTATTGGAAGTGATCTGTGTTATCCATCTGCCTTTATGGAATCTTGTCTCAACAAGGCAAAACGAACTTTCTATCGTGTCAATAACAGAGCTGGGCACCGCAAACTCAAAATCACTTCCGCAATCGCAAATCCGCAAACTCAAACCCTTCCGCAACCGCAAATCCGCAACTGCTTGCCATTTTTGGTGCCGCAAACGCAAATCCGCAAACGCAAACCATATTTCCAATTTTTACAGTGCTGGGCACTTCCGCAAACACTTCCGCAAACCGCAAATTCCGCAATCGCAATTTTAACTATAAAAAGTATCCAAAACATTAAAGAGGTATAAAAAGTTTTTATATCTTTTTAATGTTTAATGTTTTAGCCTTGTTTTTATTAAAAACAAGGCTAAATAATTTATTACAATAAATCACTATTGTAGAAGAAATAAAAATACTACATATATTGATATATTATATTGAACAAAACACCTCCTGCAAGTAAATAGTAAATAAATTAAATAATAAATTTAATCATTTAAATTTCATAAATTTTGAGACTTAGACACGTTAGAGAAGACTGTACTGTAACTGTAGTAACTGTACACACATTACATTACACAAGTTAAATTAAGTTAACACTGTGACTGTACACAACTTGAACTCACTGTACAACTCAACCCCTCTAGCCTCTACAAGTGTACGCCTCTGGCTTTGTCAACAAGTTCAGTCGTCCTCCTCCAGTAACTGAGCCAAATCCAGTTTTAATAAGTCCATGTTCCCCTTCATGAACACGAGACGTTGGAAGTTGTCAGAGGTCAGGCTGGCCCTTTTGGGCTTCATTATATCTGACCCATGGGAGAACAGTCTCTCCACGGCCGCAGAGCTGGGGATGGCCGTGTTATACTTGAGGAAAACATGAACCCAGGCGTTGCGGTGAAGTTTGGGGAACATGCTCTGCTCCAGCTCCTTGTTCTTCTCCTTGTCAGAGGACCAACTGTCCAACTCTTTCGCCAACTTGTTGGAGAGGCGATTGGAGTTGCTGTTGCTGGTCTCCCTCTCCATTGGCGTTGGGCCATAGGTCCTCAACTCCTGGAAATAAATTAAATAATTTAATAAATAATACAAAAAAAATAGTAATTTACTATTAAGTATGACAGTCTAAGTTACTAACAGACTCAGTAACAACAACTAACAAGTCAGAAATTGTTCAAATTGTTCAAATTGAATGACTGAGTGTGAGTGAGCTCAGACTATGAGTAGTACTAACAGTAACTGGCAACTACTACAACTAGGCTACGCAGAGTGCGGTCACACATTAATTTATAACTAAATAATTAAATTTTAATCTACATAATGAATTAATGATTATGTAAATAGCGAAAATGATCAGTAAATCACCTTGAAGAATTCGTCCTCGTCATCGTCGTCCTCGGCACTGCTGGGTCCGGAAGTCTCGATGAAAGATTTGCGTTTGCGGTCTTAGTTCCGCAACGCAAATTCACTAATTTGCGATGACTTTGCCGCAAACGCAAATCCGCAAACGAAAAACATACTTCCGCAATTGCGGAATTTGCGGTTCGCGGAAGTGTTTGCGGAAGTGCCCAGCTCTGGTCAATAATAACACTCGTACTTTGTCAAAAAATATTTTAGTACTTCCATTTTTCTCGGGCTTTTTAGGCATTGCTAATGTACTTAAACTTTTGGATATTAATGTAGTATTTTCATATAACAATATTGTGAAAAATATCATAGTAAAAAATAGCCCTACCAATAATTCAGGCATTATCTATAAAATTGGGTGTAAACAATGTGATTCCTTTTACATAGGTCAGACGGGAAAGGATTTGCACACACGTATAAAACAGCATCAATATTCCGTTAGAACAGGACAGTTGTCCAGTGCCCTTTTTGTCCATTTGTCAGAGTTATCCCACTGTATTGATTGGAATAATGCTTCAGTTTTATTCCACTCTAGCAACATTGTTAATAGAAATATTCTTGAGTCTGCCATTATCCAACTTTCAAATAACTTCAACATAAGCAAAAGTCTTTTTCAACTCGATCCTGTTGTTTTGAATTCCTTCAAAACAGATTTAGATAAGAAGGGTAGAACGCTAAATCTTTGGTAAACTTGTATGCTACTTTATTAACTTTTAATTTTAATTTTATTTTTATATACAGTACATCGAAACTTAACCAAAAAAGGCAGAGTGTTAAAACTCGGGCAGATTTCCAGTATAAATTTGTATTTTTATAATTCATTTGATCTTGTGCTAAAAATCGATATTTTTTCCTTACAAATCTGTATGCCTCTCTGTTAATCCTTTAATTTTTAATTTTTATTTTTACTTCTCCGTTTATTGCATATATATATATATATATATATATATATATATTATTTATTTTTCTTTTTTTTTTCTTTCTGTAACCTATATATAGGCTGTCACCCTTTTATGTACTTCAGTGTTCCTGAGGATGTCATTAGACGAAAGCGCTTGAGCACCATTTTGTGTTTCCTTTCCTTCGTGGTTTTATTCATCATATATATACTTATATATATATATATTAATGTAAAGAACGACGCTTGTATAGAAGAACGTTCCGCACAAGATGAGGAAGGAGAACGAACAAATGAAAAATGAGGTAACCACCCGGGAATCGAACCCGGGATCTTCCGATTGCCGGTCAGATATGCTATCCACTACATTATGGGCCTCGATTGATCAGAAGTCGTAATTCTCCTACATACGAGCAGAAACCAATGCCCTGAGGGGGCAATCGGAAGATCCCGGTTTGATTCCCGGGTGGTTACCTCATTTTTCATTTGTTCGTTCTCCTTCCTCATCTTGTGCGGAACGTTCTTCTATACAAGCGTCGTTCTTTACATTAATTATACTGTGTGTTGTTTGCAGTATGTACAGTATATATATATACACACACATTTAATTTCGAGTAAAATGTCAACCCAGTCATCTTGGTATAATGTATTCCTCAAATATGGGAGCCGATCCCAAATCTAACTAGTTAGATAAAAATAATTTAAATCCCAAATTATGACTGCGTATGTCACTAAAATATTGTGAGCAGAGGCAACTTTCATATTTTATGTATTGTAGATAAGGAAAGTTGCACCAATATCCCGTTCTAACTTTTAGTTTTAAAGAGAAAATCGTTGGTAATATTGGTACCACATTATAATAGTATAATGTATAAGTTATTAAAGTATTTACAAAATATTTACAAAATATTTGCAAAATTTTTCCTTTTTTTTTTACGGATGAAATTGTCAGTCAAAGACACTCTGAAAATTAGATTTTTAGATCCTGTTTTGGTTCAGTGCAAAATGTTTGGTTTAGCTTATTTGAGTCATTTTGACAAGCGTTCGTAACTCGGTGGGTAGCACCATTTCCCTATAGCAGAAGTGAAGACACTGAGGTCAAAGGTTCGAATTCCGATGGTGCTAATTAATAATAATAATAATAATAATACAGGTATTAGCGCCATGGTCTGCCTTAGTTTCTGATCTTCCATACTGAGTATTTATTAATTTTGGCATTTTTATTTTATTTACCTTTTGAGTTCTTTGGCATTCGGATCGGGGTTTTTTGTTTGAGGGGGTGGGGTGGGTTCTAAATGCAAAATTTCTTTGACTTTTCATTTAATTTTTTGTATGGAAAACTATTTAAAATGTTTATATTTTTAATTAAAAAGGGTCAAAAGCTTATATCCTGTTTTTGTCTTTTCTTTTATTATTCGACCCATTTTCCCGACGTCAACCAAGTGAACAGCGCCCCTGAATAAAGTAAGACCAGACGGTCGCAGTTGGACATTAAATTTCAAATAAGACCAACGTCAGTGCCAATTTTGGCTTTCGTTATGCAAACGAAAGTGCCATGGAAGAAGGAATAGAGAGAATATTTTAAACTTTTTTATCCTCTCACAAATATGTCTGAATACGCTCAGGACTAAATCGCAGTGAGTTAATTTATGTTAATTTGTAAAGTCTTTTTCATTAATTAACTTATTTTAATTGTGTTTATGTCGTATCAACGAGATCCTCAGAAGGTATTCCCTCATGAAATGACTATACGCTCCTAAATCGCTGAAGAGCGAGCGAACCTCGAGTCCATTAATTACTCTTTTTGTCTTCGCAACAAAGTGCTTCTGACTGAACGTCGCGGATATCTGTTAACGGTGATAGTAGCACGCAGGTAGAAGGTATCTTCTCTTTAAGGGTTAGAAGGACGGAGGTACAAAGCCGGTGCGCCTAAATCCATATGAATGACGGCAAAATTCAAACACACTGAAAATCAGAGAGATTTAAATAAAAATTGAATAATTTTGCCTCAACGAGAATCGTTCTGGAATTGTAAACAAAGATTCCTTTAAAAATTTATTTAAGACAAATAAGGTAAAATGTGTCCCCTTCAAAGAGTTTGAAAATAAGGAACGGCGTCTACATTCGTACTACTTGAATTTAAAAATATTGTCGACAGAAGAATCATGTCGATCAATTTTTAAAATAAAATAAAACCTATTCGATGAATTTTTATATTTACGCTCGACAAAGTCCATTTTTAAATAGATTTTCAAAAGAAATTGATCAAAAATCAATTTTAATAAGTTAAAATGATCAATAAAAGATCACTTTCGGTTAAGTTCGTATCTAATGAACGAAATAGCGTATTTTGCTGACACAAAATATGTTAAGATCAATGATTTTCAACAGATTTTAGTATAAAAAAAATTCAACAAATGATCGTGCAGATCAATTTTTTTAAATTAATAATAAGCAAAAGATCAATACAAATGAATACAATAAAAAATATTCATATACCCAGATTATGTAAATAACTTCGTGAAATATACAGTGTAACCCAAAAGTTAGGATACTACAAAGAAATGCAATATAGATTCTGTGTGTGATTATCTTCCTGCTCACGTAGTTTATGCTCTGAATTAATGCTTGTCTATCAAGCAGGAAAGTACTTGAAATGCATTTTAGGTTTCTCGGAAATAGTATGTGGTTTGAGCGCATGCGCGTGCAAGCGTGCGCACGGCATATGGGCATAAGTGAGGTCGAGTGTGTGCGATAATTCACAGATGAAGTGGAGTAATTTTTATGTGAGGTAACACTTTCGGTACCTCGGAACATTAAAAAATTATATAAAAATCTAGAAATATTTTTATTGTCTGAAAAAAGATATGTTGATTCTGATTACGTTAGGTTAGGTAGATTAGGTTAAGCTAGGTTAGCGAGTACCTCACTACTTAATGACTTAACAGAAACCACCCTCCGAGCCCTCAATTGTGTCTTTTCGATGGCACTAATGTTAGATTAAATTGAATTAGGTTTGGTTAATTAATTTTTTTAGATATATAGATTCATAAAAGTTGCTACCTCGCTTATGCGGAGATGCGTCCATGTGTGTGTGTGTGTGTGTGTGTGTGTGTATTATTTTCGTCAGTATTTGAGACAATGAGTGTTCATAATATAGTGTATACATATCACGTTGTATGATTACATAGCAAAACTGCGTTGAGAAACACACACACACACACACACACACACACACACACAACACACACACAATGGTTGGCTACCTTACAAAACCGATGTTTTCACTTGTGGATGGTGATACCATTAATGTTGTTACAGCAAATTCGCGTCGCGATAAGGTGTGTGTGTGTGTGTGTGCGCGCGCGCATCCAAAAGATTGCTTACCCATCTCGAAGATTAGTATGAGGACATAATGTACAATTATATATATATATATATATATATATATATATATATATATATTTATATATATACATATGCATGAACACTTTTGTCTTCTGTTCCTTATACAAATAAAGATTCTTTAATTAATGTTACAACGAGGCACTCTGAGACTTAAGTATTCATAAGGAGTCAAGTGCCAAAATCCAATAGAAGATTTCTTCTCTTTGCTTTGTTACGTAGGGTTGGTAACAAGAGTTCGCAGAGAAAGAGAAGTAACTATTACATTCTACACAGGGTGTGCCGAGCGTTATGCGTGCCTACACTGAAAAATTCACTACTTTTTGAATATTAAGCTTACACAAACGCATTATGCCTTTTTAAAGTTTGATTTTCTCTCCTTTGAGAGGTAAAGATGATAGTTCACTACAGGTGAGAGTCTCTCTCTCTCTCTCATTTTAGGAAATAGCCATAACAAGGTCGGGATGAAATATCTGGGAAACGCCGGTAAGTGATGAGAGAGTGTGCGAACGCAATACATTTGTCACGAGAGCAAAGAAGTGATTTTAAAAGTTCAAAAGTCACAACTTACCTGAAAAGTCTTGGCTACCTAGATTTAGTGTCTTGCCCGACACCATAGCAAAAGGTACAGGGGTAGTGATAAATCACTAACCTTGGCAAGTAGGATGTCCCTCAGGGATGCTAGATTGGACACTTCTAGCCACGTGTTACACAAACTTTTGCGTTCTGTGGTGACAAGCATGACATCAATGTGTGGTAAAATGTCCTGTATACCATTCAAAACAGAAAACGTTAATCCTTGAAATAAAACCCAGCTGGATGCTATGAGCCAATTTAAGAAGCTTTGATATTTTACTTAAAATTTAGGTAGGTCATTCATTGAGATAAGCCACTAATTTGGGTCACCTGTATAAGTAAATTGGAACACAGGATATGAGAAGAAAATAATTTGAATACATTTTTCATTTAGTATTTCTGTCAATAAGGAGGAATATCTACGCTGTACATTGTTCTGGGGTATAATTAAAAACATGCTGGGTATACAGATGTCTTGCGTAAAATGCAAGCCTGCTATTGCATCCATTTTTACATGATGCCTAGTTGTTTTATCTCTCGATAGATGGCGTTGGAGTTTGGGTGATGGTATTCTTATTTTCAAAAGTTAGTTTTGCTTAACAAACAGAGCTATAATCTAAGTAAAGTTAAATCGATTTGGCTAAACTCACCCATCATGTTGACTTTCGAACAAATTATTACTATTATTATTATTATTATTATTATTATCATTATTATCATTCGCATAATAAAAATATTTATTCAAATCATTACTCGGGAAATGCTTATTCCTTATTTCTTTACTTCATATCTTTGAACGAAGATTTGCCCACTCAGTCTTGTTATTTTGTAAATTTAATATGTCGTAAGAATATGATGAAAATTAGGGCAATTACGTTACGTTACATTACATATTATATACAAGGGAGGATCTAGGTGGGTGGGGATGGGGTGTTGGTGATGTCTGGACTGCCCTCAATTTCTCGCAAGTGCCCTTTTTTCAAGTGCAAGCGCCCTATTTCAATTGAATTAAATTGAATTGAATAACTTTTGTTAATGTTTTACAATTTACAATGGCATAAATAATTGTGAAGTTGGACTATTTATTTTATTTAATTTGGCCCTTATGCTTTAGGCTTTACTGGACTCTTATTAAAAATAAAAGAGACAGTTATTATTAATAATAAATAATTGAATAAATAAATAAGTATTATTAATAGTTAAAGTATGTATTAATCTTAAGTTATTATTATCGATATAACAAATGCAAGGTTATTATTGAAGGTATTATACTAATACCATACAAAGAAATCAATATTATAAACGAGAGATAAGAACTGAACAATCACGAGTAATGTGTCTTTAATCCTAGATTACACACGAGAAATGAATAAACATTAGTAATGTACATTAATCCTAGATTTTTATTAGTATGCCATTATTAATCGGGATTTCAACTTGGTTTTAAAGGAATTTACATTCACAATATTTTTTATATCAGCATTTAAATCATTCCATAGTTTCAATCCAATGAAAATGGATAGTTTTTGAATGAACACAATCTAAATTGAGGAATAACATGCTTTGATCTATTTCTGGTCTGATACGAGTAGATTTCTTGATGAATTACAAAATATCAATTTACCCATTGTAAGTTAATGATTTTGTTCTTACACTTGTAAATAAAAATAAAATGTGCCAGTTTGATTACATCATTGAGCTTGATTACATCTGATTGAGCATCAGATAATAATAACCTTTTTGCTCTTTTTTGGATGACAAAGATACCGTTTAAAGCGTTGTTAGCGGAGTTTTCCCAAACAACGGTGCAGTACGTTATATAAGAAAGAACAAGAGTATGATAACGAGTCAATAAAACCTGTTTAGGGATTACATTTTTAAGTTTAAACATTATAGCAACGCTCCTTGAAATCTTTTTCGCAATATAATTTACATGATCACTCCATTGCAAATTCTTATCTAGCATTATGTCAAGAAATTTTATTACAGTACACTCTTTTGCAGCGATTTCATCAACATTTAGTTCATCAAGATATACATTTTTTTTATTAATAAAAATCATGAAATTTGTTTCACTGGTATTTAGAAAGAGTTTATTGATGGTCAACCATTTCATTACACTAATAAATTCTGATTTAACTATATTCTTAGCTGAATTAACATCTTTCAAGAAAAAGACACAATTGTATCATCTGCAAACATTATGAAGTTCAGTATATCAGATGAACGTGGAAGGTCATTTATATATAATAAAAAACAGTGGACCTAGAACTGAACCCTGTGGCACACCATGTTTGACAAACGCTTTAGTTGAGCAAACCTTATTTACTGATACAAAATGATATCTATTGAACAAATAACTTTTAAACCAATCACTGATTACTCCTCTAAAGCCGTAACAATATAATTTATTAAATAGAATATTATGGTCTATTACATCAAACGCCTTACTCAAATCCATAAATATTGATATCATTAAGTCTTTGTTCTCTTTAGTTATATTTGCATTTTCAATAAGATTTAAAATAGCCATTCACGTTATTTTATTATTACGGATGCCATATTGATTTGGAGATAATAAATTGTAGGATTCTAAATATCGCTGCTTCTGAAAACAAATTTTGTTTTTGTAAATAGATCATGGTTATTTTATTTTATTCAAATTCTATTTTGAGTCTTTATCCGTATACATTTTACTTCCAAATTTGTAGTTGTAATGATTTTCATAGGTGCCCTTTGTATTGGTGCAGCCATATCACTATTTTTATCTTGATCATATTCTGATAGTTCTTTTAATTGGCAAGACATTTGTAATTGTTTGAAAAATTTTCTGTGATAACTGTTGTACCCAAATTAGATTTTTATTTTGTATTATATTTGAATGAGACTTATCTAATAAAATAAACACTCGCTCATTGGTGGTCTGTTTTAAGGAAAATTTTTTACTGTGCCCTTTTTATTTTAGGAATGCCCTTTTTGCTTTGGACCTCTCCCCCTTACTGAAATGTCTAGATCAGTCCTTGAAAGTTATCCAAGTGAAGATAAATGGTCACTATAGCTCAATTTGATGATAGAATTTTGCACCGAATCATTTCCAAGTCAATTAGTTATCATTAGGTGTAGGATAGTTAACGAATTTAGCTAGATTAAGGCCTAGAACATTTGGGACTGAAAAGGGTTTGAGTACATTGGATGACAGGGTTGACTTAATTAATTAAGTCTTCTTTAATGTACTCAACATATGAAAAAACATATAGCCTACTATGAATCTTAATAATGTTTATAATACAGGGTTTGCCTAGATGAGGGGTTTTCGGTGGTGTAGTGGTTAGCGTCGCTGACTACGAATCCATCGGCCCCGGGTTCGAGACCCGACGGCAGCTGGCGCGCAGCAAAACCCAGCTGTTCATCCTTCCACACAATAAAGTGGTTGGTAGATAAATGGGTACCCTAGGTGGCCTAATGGTTAAGACGCTGAGCTGCTGATGGGGCGTGGTTCGGATTCCACGTTAAACTGTAGGTCTAAGGTGGAGTGAAAAGCTTGACCTTCGTCAATGAACAATTCGGGCGGAAGCTAACCAAAGGTTACCAAAGGTTATCTAAAGGAACCTTTATATTTAAATTTTTTTCCCGGAACCCTAACCAAGAGGTAGCGCTTCGAGGATGTGAGGGAAATGGTAATAAAAAAAAATTTGTTATAATGTTTCAGACCAACAAAGACCCTAGGATCCACTCATGGCTGGTCTACCTAATTGTAGTTGTAGTTGTAGTTATTTATACCCACTGTGAACTTTGTGGTCTACAGTTATTTAAAATTCACCAAAAAAATAATTCACAGTTTAAAAACTAATAAAAAAAGAAGAAGAAAGGTTGGCTATTTTTATTCCACCTATTTATTGTAAAACTCCCCCAGTTGGGGGAATTTTACAATAAAGAGGGGAATAAAAATATTTTACCAAAAATGAAATGTTCAATGGCTTGGATGTGATTGCTTTTCCTTGCAAAGGAGTTCAATATCCGAAGCAATTGTTGTTAATTGCAAGCGTAGATCATCTACATTCAGCCTATGTCTGTATTTGTTTTTTGCTGCCGTATATATATATATATATATATAGAGAAGGATCTCAGAGATACGTATGGTGTTGCAAAAGGCATAAGATATTTCGAAGCACGATTGGCAATTTCAGGATATTCTTTTGAAAATTGAATCCAGAAATTCATAATTTCCACTTGATGAAACGTTGTTTTTAACGTGAAATCAGTTGAAATATCAATAAGTTCCGTCTTCTCTTTTAATGGTAATTCAGATACATTTCCAGATGCAACAAAAGGATTTTAAAGCCAATCTAATGTTTGTGTTAGAGGCGCAAAATATTCCCTAACTGTTGTTGTACGCGAGTCAGACAAGTGTTGAATCACCGAGTTGTTGACATTTTTATGGAGGAAAACATTATTTGTCAACATGAAATCGTTGAGAGACTCGGAAAACACTCAAGATTTACTTGGAAACACACTCGTACCAAAGTTTGAGTTTCACTAGAATTGAGTCCATTTTACTTTGAACTTTGAAAATATTCGTATTCGTACTTTGCAATGTTAAGTTCATTTAGATGCATAAAAATATCTGCCAAATATGCCATCTTCTGTATCCCACATTTGTTACTTAATTTGTGTGCCAATTCAAATGAACGTTTGGATAAAAAAGCCTTATCTCTTTTCGTAATTCATAAAACCGAACAAACACTTTTCCACGAGATAGCTATAGCACTTCTGTATGAAGTAGTAATGTTTTATGCAGACTCCCCACTACTTCACACAATGTAGTAAATATCCAGTACTAAATATTCAGTGTTGACCACCTCGTTGAGTACATCTTTTAGTTCTTGTGGCATGCGTTTCATTGCAAGTGCATGACGACAAAGACAGCACTGGTTATGCTTAATAAGTGGAGCTCTATTTTTGATGCGTGCCACAGCACCTGACATTTTTCCAACCATAGCTTTACCTCCATCAGTGCATATACTGGAATACAAATGCCAGGCAATTTCATGTTTTTTTATACATGAATCGACTATTTTCAATATTTCTTCACCAGTGGTTTTGGTGGGAAGATGTATGCAAATAAACATATCTTCTTCGATAGAAGATTCATGTATATAGCGCACAAACACAAAATAAGATTACTAAACCTTCAACATCAGTGGAGTCATCCTTTTAGGTGAGAAACCTGCTGCACTCAGTTTGAATCGTTTTATTAATTCTGTTTCACAATAAGCTGATATATCCATGATGCGTCTTGAAACTGTATTGTCAGAAAGGGGCACGCATTCAATTTCCTTGCCAAATTTTTCATCTATCATGCAAGCTACCAGATCTTTTGCGCGTGGTTTTTATCACATTTTCTGCGACAGTAGGAGCTTCACCCGCTCTTGCTATGCCATAACTAACGCGATATGAAGGTTTTTATTATCGTCACGCAAGTATTTACGAAATACACTTTTTTCTGATGAAATTCTGCACATTTTCTTCTAAAATACTCGGTACAAATATTTTTCAAAGACAGGTATTTGGTTTCAAGATGTCTTCGTAATTTTGCAGGATTTAGACTACTGTTACTCATTACTTGCTCAAATTCAACACACAGTCCATTTGGTTCGTTTTTATTACCAGTCCATATAAAACCGAGGTTGATAAAGCTTTCATCATACGTTCGATTTTTACTTGTGTTTACGCTTAAATTTGCGAGACTCGTGCTATTCGCGTCAGATAATTGCGCCGGAGTCCCCGTACACGAGGACGTAGAAGTAATTGCAACAGCAGCAGCATCAATAATTATTATTATTATTATTATTATTATTATTACAATTTTCACTTCTCTCATGTAATAAATAAACTAAATTTCATTAATATTTGCTTAAAAAGCTTCCAGGCTTCCAACGGCATATTCAGATTAGAATACTTTGAATATATTAATGCCATATCAAATCTCTAAATTTTAAGGGAAAATATGGGAAAAATATTGTAAATTTCTGTCATTTGTATTCTTTTTCTTAAGATTTTGTATTTTGTTTTAAAACCTAAAGCGATATGTCAGCTTAATTTTTGTGACCTTTGACCTGGATGAATTAAAAGTTTTTATGGTTTATGAGTCGTAAAGCTGAAATTTTTATGCCATGAGATAAAATTAAATTAAAAACAGATTAAGTATTATTATTATTATTATTATCATCATTTTATTATTTGTTTTACGAACTATAATAATTTATTAGTTGACTGTTGTCAAATAAGAATAAAGTATCTGGGTTGCCACTTTACGACCTGTCAACTGGTGAGAACAATTAGATTCAGAAACCAACAGAACTAGTTTCATATACAGTATATATATATATATATATATATATATATATATATAATATATATATATATGAGAAATTAGTTTTGCTGATATGCGTCTCCAACCGTTTTAACGATGTTGACAGACCTTAAAGTGGCAGTCGATATATATATATACAGTATATGTGTGTGTGTGTATGTGTGTGTGGTGTGTGTGTGTGTGTGTGTGTGTGTGACCGCGCGTGTTCATATAATTGAGAACTAAGAACAGTTGCAATTTACTAACCCTGGAGTAAGGCAAATTTCTAACACGGAACGTGCTCAATTTCGAGCAAAACCCTCGCGTAGAAGCGACTCTTCACTCCCCAAACCTCCTTCGTAGGAGTTTTGTGAACGTGTGTCGAGTTCACGCACATAACGACAAAAGCAGCAGCAGCAGTTCAAACACGAAAGTAAATTGTTTGCTGTTGGGAAAACTGTTTACGCGGATCATGCTGTAAAATATTTTCCTTTTTTCGAAAAGAAAAGCTTGGAAAAGTTTGTACACTTTCTTTCGTGTCGTAACTTTCTCTCTCTTGTATCGCACTTTTTATACTATGGTAATTTTAATGTTTTCAAATTGATGAGATGTTTAGCGAAGATATGTAATGTTTTCGAAAAATACAGTTTACGTAATCTTTATTCTTAGTCCTTGTTTGTGTGTTGTGTGTGTGTGTGTGTGTGTGTGTGAAGAGAGAGAGAGAGAGAGAGAGAGAGAGAGAGAGAGAGAGAGAGAGCCAAAAAGAAACCCAGAGACGAGGAGGTTTGAGACAGTAAATTAAGCAGAGAATAGCAACCAGACTAGAGACATAGTGCTGTTTAACAGCGCACCAGCCTTCCATTGTATGTTGAATATGCCTAGTTGAGCATAATAATTGTTATACTGAACGAGCAGCTAAGGATAGCGAGCAATATCACAATAACACCAAAATAATATACAATACCTTTCAACCTTTCAAATGTTCCGTGCGATGATTCCTCATTTCACGAAGGTCAAGCTTGTCGCCCCTCCTCTAGAGTTCGCCTGGTGAAGTAGTGAGTTGCTTTCTTGTACTCTCCACCTCACATAGCCAGGTACGTCCGGCTCATCGGGGATTGTTCAGAGCCAGGCGTCTAAACTCGTGTTCCTTAGGTCTTTGGGCAGCTGATTAAACAGTCTTGGTCCTCTCACAACAAAACTATTTTCTTTCAGGGTTAAGGGTCTAGCCTTTAATTTGGGAACACGACACAGTCTTCCTTTTCTACTTTCCACTGTTGTTTGGGGAGTTACAGGGTTCAGAGTAAGAATAGGGACAGTTTCTCCATTATTTTTCAAGTGTAAATAATGGTGTATCTCTTCTCCTTTCCAGTGAATATAGGTTTAATTCGCGTAACCTTTCCCAGTAATTTAGTTCTTTGCACCCCTTGATCTTGGCTGTGAAGCTTCTCTGAATCCCTTGTAGTTGTCTAATGTCTTCTTTTTTATATAGGCATGTTAGGACCGAGCAGTATTCCAATTTGGGTATGATCAGTGTTTTCAGTAGAGGAATCATTACATTCCTATCCCTTCGTTTAAAGGTTCTCAGTATCTGCCCAGTTATTCTCTTTGCTCTGTTTACTGCTATCGTATTTTGTGTTTCAAATTTCGCATCATCAGTCATTACAACCCCTAAATCTTCTGCTTTAGAATTTCTCTGAATTTCATGTCCACTTGGGGTATAATACTCCCTGGATTTTAGGTCCTCCCTTTGTCCGTACCGTAACAGCTGAAATTTTTCACTGTTAAATTTCATATTGTTGTTTTCCGTCTACTTGTAGATTCTGTTCATGTCGGTTTGTAGAGATCCTATATCTTCTGGGTTTCTTATTTTTCTACTGATCTTCGAGTCATCGGCAAAGGATGTTACTGTGCTGTCTCTGGTAACGTCCTCATTTATGTCCGTTAACATGATTATGAAGAGTAGTGGAGCTAATACTGTTCCTTGTGGTACTGTGCTGAGGACCTCTGGTTCTGATGAAGATATTCCTTGTACTGTAACGACTTGCCGCCGCTCACTAAGGAAATTATATATCCATTTCCCTACTTCTCCTGTTATTCCCATATATTTCAGTTTATGTATTATGATTCCATGGTCACACTTGTCGAACGCTTTGGCAGTCTGTGTATATTACATCATAGTTTTCATTACTTTCAAGTGCATCAATAATGTCGTTGTAGTGTTCCCTTAGTTGTGATAGGCACGACATGCCTGACCGAAATCCATGTTGGTTATCATTGAATTTTTCCTGAGTTTCCAAAAAGTCAGATTTTCTGTCTAATTATTCTTTCAAATATTTTAGTGAGATGAGATGTAAGCGACACTGGCCTATAGTTTTTGGCCTCGGATCGATCTCCTCCTTTATATAGTGGGACTATGTTCGCGCTCTTCAGGATGGCCGGCATTTCTCCCATGTCTAGTGATCGTCTCTGTATCCAATATAGGGGCTCAGCGATTGCATTCTTGCAGTTTTTGATCAATGTGGCATTCCATTTGTCCGGTCCTGTCGCTGAGTGTGCTTTTAGTTTCCCTATAACTTGTGCGTTTCTATCGCATATCAGTTTGTCAGTTTTTAGGATACTGAAAGATGATTCGTATTGAGCTCTTAGCGTTTCGTTTTTCAAAAGCCCGATAGTCGCATGGTTTTTCGATTTTTCGATTAACTTTTATCGCCTCTATAGCGTCGTCGTCTTCTTTTTCTGTATGCTTCTCAATTATCTCAATTAGTTCCTGTATGACGCAATCGATACTCTGCAGTTTATCATTTAATATTTTTCTGATGTTGTTATCTTTACATTTACTTAATTTTGCATTCACTCTTTTTCTCTTTCGGAACAATGACCTCTTTTGTCTCTCGAACCAGCTTCTCTTCCCTCTTTGTTGTATTTTTGTTTTTTCCACAATTTCCAGCGTCTTCTCCTCTAAGGTCATTAGCATCTCTTCCGTTGTCTTGGCCTCGAAGATGGTTTTCCACTCTATTACTTCCCAGTTTATAGCTTTGTAGTGGAAATTAAAAAATTCGAATTTGCTTCTTTCTGTTGTTCGTGTTCTTTCCTTTCCTGTTGCTTTCCTTTCCTGTTTCCTGTTGTTATTTCAATAATGTTGTGATCCGATATTGTAGTTGGGGATATTTCTACATTATCAATTAGGTTGCTGCTGTTTGTGAATACCAAATCTAGGCAGTTGTTTTTTCTGGTGTTTTCTGTTATTTCTTGTGTTAACATAAATTCATCAGCTAGAGCTAGTAGCATTTTTACCTGCTCCTGGTCTTACCCTCTGCCCCCCTTGTCCTGGTGTATATATATATTTTTTCCTATCCTTTTATATTTCATGGATGGAAAATTAAAATCACCACAGAGAAAAATATTTGGGGTTGGAGAGTGTAGATCTTTTACCCAGTTTCTTACCTCTGTAATAGAATCTGAGAATTTTGAGGTTGGTTTGTTCGGGGGTCTGTACATTACAATTAGTACCATATTTAATTTTTCAACTTTTGCTGCTACACATTCTACGTAGCTGTTTGAGGTACTTATAGTCATTTCTACCATATGCCTTTCGCGTGTGTAAATAGCACATCCTTCTTTACGTCTCACTGTTCTGTCGGCCCGGAGGATGTTATAGTTGTCAATTTTTATTTCTTTTTGTCAATACAGAACTCACAGTTCTCACAGTTCGCCAGGCAGTCCTTTAGATGGGTTTCCGTGAGGCATGCAAAATCTGTTCCGGTTACTTGCATGAATCCTTTTAGGTATAAAATTTTGTCCGGGGAATGGTTTGATTTAAGGTCCTGAATGTTGACTAGGATTATTTTTATTTTTCCCTTTCGTTTTTACATACTTGCGTTTCCGATTCATTTTCCAATGGTGGTGCCGGTTTCGTTGCCTTGTGATCCTCCGAGAATTTTCCTCTCTTTATCTGTTTCGATAACCGTTGTCCTGATATCGCATGTAATGTCTTTCTGTATGCCTTCTGCACGGGTCTCGAATCCCTGTATTTGTCAGTTGGCTTTGTATTTGTTGGATGGTATTCAGTAGTTGAATTGTGTGGGCTACATCTAAAAAACTGGTAGCCCTCTTTGTTGCTGGTTTCGTCTGCTCACCTGTCGGCATTTTTGTCCGTATTTGCACCTCTTGCATAGGTGTTGCAAACAGTAAGATGGTGGAACTTGCACTTTTTTCAAATTTTCAATATCCTCTTGTGTAATGTGTGTTACATAATGTGAGATGCACATAGATGCATTGCCCATCCCGATATCTGCAGTACCCTTTTGCGTAGTATTTACAGACGGTATTTTTCTACGCTTCTACTTGTTATCTGATTATTTTCTATGTTCTTAATTTCGATATTATCATTACTTTTCTTTGGCTGTTTATTTCCTAAGTTTTCAGTTTTTATCTTTTTATTATTTTGCTCGTTGGGCAGTTTTACTACCTCGCAACTTTTACTTGTCTCTTTTCTTTCATCTTTGTCTTCATTCCGTATTATATTGTTATTCGTTATTTCCTCTTCTCTCTCATCCACCCAAATTTTCAATGGGACATTTCTGGACTCTTGTTTTCCCATTATTCCCTCCTTTTCTGTAACACTCGAATTCGCTTTCTCCATTTCTTTAAATACCGCGAAGGAGTTTAGTCTGTGTCCATGCGTCACACATAAATTTGATTCCCACGATCTGTTTCGCGTCCGAGACGAGAGATATTTTCCTATCATCCCAATTCATGAAGATAAAGTCGTGCAGTTGTTGTCAGAAATCGCATCTTATTGCTGCATTTTCAGTTGTTTCTAGATTACACAAATTACAGATTAAGTGAGAATTTGGACTCATGGTCATGCTATTCATTAATTAGCGTAAAAAGAAATACACACACAAATTATTGTTTTTTCCCTTTCTTTCTCTTTTCTTTCCTCTCGATGGTCACGAGGATTTTCCAACCTTTTTCCTGCCTTGTTTCAAAATTTCTCGAATGCCAACCGTATTACGGTTTAAATATATACGTTAAACTGGTGATAATTTATGTAAACTGAATTGCACTTTCTTAATTTTAATGAATTTCACTTTATAATTTATATACACGAATTCACTGATACTTTATACACTTTCGGGTGTAAACAGAATAAACCGCCGAGCAGTTTATTCCCTTCTTATTTGGGTGTTAATACAGAGAAACACAACACGTCCATTCCCAACAAGGTACAAGCAAATCTGTATATATTAATATATATATATATAATTATATAATATATTATATATATATATTATATATATATATACAGTAATGGCCAGAATGGATGCATCAGAGGCAGAAATATGGTAAAATGGTAATTTTATTTATTTTGACTAACAATTGGTTTTAAACAACCATATGACACAGTTCTAAATAAATAGACACAATCGAATGCAAAAATGTCATATACACCTAGTATTTTGTATGTTTGCCTTTATTTTCGATCACTGCAGCAATTCTGCGAGGCATTGATAAACACAGTCTTTCGCAAAAGTCTACAGTAATTTCTTCTATCCAAACTGTTTTAATGGCTTCTTTTAATGCAGTTTTTGATGTAGGATTCCTAGCAGCTACTTTCCTTTTCTTTTTCTACTTTTCCTTTTCTGTTGACAGTGAAGGCTTCTTTGCAGGTAGAAAATTCTTAAGTCCATAAGTATTGTAAGTAGTCTTCTTCGAATCGTGCGAGTACTCGGTTTCTGACCTTGAGGAACACCAGCTTGAATTCCCCCAGATGATTTTCGAGGAGACTTTTTGGCGGAGAGGATAATTGCTGCATCATGTCTGTTAGTTGTGCACCTTGGACGCGTCCAGCTGGTTTTGCATAAGCGAATTTGCCCGAAGTTTGCTGCATTTTTATTGACCTGACAACGGTCGATTGATTGATGGATAATCTATTTGCAATTTCTCTGGTTGAGTAACCTTCCTCATGCAGAATAAAGATCTGACCATGAGCCTCAGGTAGGATTCTTTTCCCAACCATGGTTACAACAGAATGACTACGACAATTAAAAAAATGGTTAGTAATGATTAAAACACTATTAAAACTAGTAAACGATAATTCGGGTGAAGCACAAAGACGACCTTTCCTATACTTTTTACCTAATTTTACCTAATTATTGGTGGTGGTGGTGGTTGGTTCCAGCATGATGAAGCCCCAATGCCACCAAACGAAAACTGCCAAAGGATGGCTAAACCAGAATGGTGTATGGATACTTAGTCTTTGGCCAGGTAATTCACCGGACCTGAACCCCATTGAGAACTGTTGGGTATTGTTGAAAAGGAAAGTAGCTGCTAGGAATCCTACATCAAAAACTGCCTTAAAAGAAGCCATTAAAGCAGTTAGGGTAGAAGAAATTACTGTAGACTTTTGCGAAAGACTGTGTTTATCAATGCTCGCAGAATTGCTGCAGTGATCGAAAATAAAGGCAAACATGCAAAATACTAGGTGTATATGACATTTTTGCATTCGGTTGTGTCTAGTTATTTAGAACTGTGTCATATGGTTGTTTAAAACCAATTGTTTAGCCAAAATAAATAAAAAATACCATTTTACCATATTTCTACCTCTGATGCATCTATGGGGTAACGCTCTTTTGCTTAGGACTGGGGATGGCGGCGGAAGGATAAATTAAATCAACGAAAAGATTACCTTTTCCCTATCTACGAAAAGCAAAAATTTCAGAAATGAAAAAAAATGATAATTTTCTGCAATTTTTTATTTTCTACATTTACAAAACATGGAAAAAATATCACGTGACAGTGGTAAATTAAAAAGGCGCTCATTGGTCGGCCGGTTAATGACGTCACGGCCGTGTCGGGTGTCTCCTACAGAATAATAATAATAATAATAATAATAATAATAATAATAATTAATTATTATTATTATTATTATTATTACACAAAACTCCTACACCAACATAAAGAAGTAAAAAAATCAAAATCTGTCACTACAGTTCTACATCTTGTACTTTAATTCTCGTTGGTCAAGCTCAGTTTGCAAGTGGGAAGCAAGTGACCCTAAAAATAAGTAGGGGTACGGCGTTCCCTTCCGTTTCCCCTCGAAAGTATCTCTGGATTTCAAAAGTCGGTACGTGTGTGTGTGTGTGTGTGTGTGTGTGTGTGTGTGTGTGTGTTGTGTAGAAACCCTCTCTCACTGGAACTTCCTTTTGTGGAAGGGAATTGAGGACTGACCAGCGCCTCAAAACACGTCTTCCATCTTCACAATGACTCATGGATCATGGATTACGAATCGCGGGCCATATCGTTGAAAATAATTTCGACAATCAGTTCATTTGTTTACAAAATAGGGTCATTTTCTTAATGAAAATCGGAGAGCCCAAATTAATTCAGGGAAGATAAAATTATTTTTGAATCCGATAACAATTTCGAGAAACCTCATTAATAGACGACCTCGTTAGAAATCAAAGACAAAAAAGGTTCGTTTTCACGTTCTCATTCAGAAGGTTTGTTCTCACGTTCTCACTCAAAAGGCTCGTTCTCAGGTTCTCACTCAAAAGATTTGTTGTCACGTTCTCAAAGATTCGTTCTGACGTTCTCACTCAAAAGATTTGTTGTCACGTTCTCAAAGATTCGTTCTGACGTTCTCACTCAAAAGATTTGTTGTAGCGTTCTCACTCAAAAGATTCGTTCTCACGTTCTCACTCAAAAGATTCGTCCCAACGTTGTCACTCAAAAGATTCGTTCTCACGTTCTCACTCAAAAGATTCGCCCCCACGTTCTCACTCAAAAGGTTTGTTGTCACGTTCTCACATAAAAGATTCGTTCTCACGTTCTCACTCAAAAGATGTTGTCACGTTCTCACTCAAAAGATTCGTTCTCACGTTCTCACTCAAAAGATTTGTTGTAGCGTTCTCATTCAAAAGATTCGTTCTTACGTTCTCACTCAAAAGATTCGTTCTCACGTTCTCACTCAAAAGATTCGTTCTCACGTTCTCACTCAAAAGATGTCGTCACGTTCTCACTCAAAAGATTCGTTCTCACGTTCTCACTCAAAAGATTCGTCCCAACGTTGTCACTCAAAAGATTCGTTCTCACGTTCTCACTCAAAAGATTCGCCCCCACGTTCTCACTCAAAAGGTTTGTTGTCACGTTCTCACATAAAAGATTCGTTCTCACGTTCTCACTCAAAAGATGTTGTCACGTTCTCACTCAAAAGATTCGTTCTCACGTTCTCACTCAAAAGATTTGTTGTAGCGTTCTCATTCAAAAGATTCGTTCTTACGTTCTCACTCAAAAGATTCGTTCTCACGTTCTCACTCAAAAGATTCGTTCTCACGTTCTCACTCAAAAGATGTCGTCACGTTCTCACTCAAAAGATTCGTTCTCACGTTCTCACTCAAAAGATTTGTTGTAGCGTTCTCATTCAAAAGATTCGTTCTTACGTTCTCACTCAAAAGATTCGTTCTCACGTTCTCACTCAAAGATTCGTTCTCACGTTCTCACTCAAAAGATGTCGTCACGTTCTCACTCAAAAGATTCGTTCTCACGTTCTCACTCAAAAGATTCGTTCTCACGTTCTCACTCAAAAGATTCGTTCTCACGTTCTCACTCAAAAGATGTCGTCACGTTCTCACTCAAAAGATTCGTTCTCACGTTCTCACTCAAAAGATTTGTTGTAGCGTTCTCATTCAAAAGATTCGTTCTTACGTTCTCACTCAAAAGATTCGTTCTCACGTTCTCACTCAAAAGATTCGTTCTCACGTTCTCACTCAAAAGATGTCGTCACGTTCTCACTCAAAAGATTCGTTCTCACGTTCTCACTCAAAAGATTCGTTCTCACGTTCTCACTCAAAAGATTCGTTCTCACGTTCTCACTCAAAATGTCGTCACGTTCTCACTCAAAAGATTCGTTCTCACGTTCTCACTCAAAAGATTTGTTGTAGCGTTCTCATTCAAAAGATTCGTTCTTACGTTCTCACTCAAAAGATTCGTTCTCACGTTCTCACTCAAAAGATTCGTTCTCACGTTCTCACTCAAAAGATGTCGTCACGTTCTCACTCAAAAGATTCGTTCTCACGTTCTCACTCAAAAGATTCGTTCTCACGTTCTCACTCAAAAGATTCGTTCTCACGTTCTCACTCAAAAGATGTCGTCACGTTCTCACTCAAAAGATTCGTTCTCACGTTCTCACTCAAAAGATTTGTTGTAGCGTTCTCATTCAAAAGATTCGTTCTTACGTTCTCACTCAAAAGATTCGTTCTCACGTTCTCACTCAAAAGATTCGTCCCAACGTTGTCACTCAAAAGATTCGTTCTCACGTTCTCACTCAAAAGATTCGCCCCCACGTTCTCACTCAAAAGCTGTGTTGTCACGTTCTCACTCAAAAGATTCGTTCCCACGTTCTCATTCAAAAAAATTTGTTCTCACGTTCTTACTCATTAGAGAAGAAGATAAAGGAAAGTAATGATTAAAACTGCGGAATTCGAGTTCATTTCAGTTTTTCTTTAAAGTTTTATTTACAACTTGCATAAATCCAAAATTTTACAATTTGTAACTGTGAGTCTTTTACAAAACCTTCCGTAAACAAAAGTGACACAGGACAAAACATACGGAAGCCACGTTTCTCCTCAAGGGGGTCTTAAATCCGGACAGCGCAGTCTTTTCTTCATTAGAGTTTAGGAACTGTGGAGATTACTGCACTCTCTTAAATTCGGATTTCAAGCAACTACAAATTATATATATATATATAATGAAAATAACCACGAAGAAAAAGGAAACATAGAATGGTGCTCAAGCGCTTTCGTCTAATGACATCCTCAGGAACACTGAAATAAATAAGTTCGAGGCTATATATAGGTCACAAAAAAATAAAAATAAAAATTATAGGAGGAGCATATAAATTTATAAGGAAAAGCTACCAGAGTTTTAGCACTTTGCCCCTCTTGTCTAAATCCATTCTGAACGAATTCAAAACAACAGGATCAAGCGAAAAAAGGCCCTGGCTAATGTTGAAATTATTTGTAAGTTGAATAATGGCAGACTTAAGAATATTTCTATTAACAATGTTGCTTGAGTGAAACAAAATTGAAGCATTATTCCAATCAATACAGTGGGATAACTCTGACAAATGGACGAAAAAGGCACTGGACGACTGTCCCGTCTTAACGGAATATTAATGCTGTTTTACACGTATGTGCAAATCCTTTCCCGTCTGTCCAATGTAAAATGAATCACATTGTTTAGCAGGTGGGTAACACAAATCGCTTCCAATACTGTTGATTTTTTCTAATTCGGCATCCATGTATTCCGGACTGGCGATCCTAAGAGTGCGGAGAAATATTGAAGAAAATATGGCTTTCTTGATGGGGGTGTCATGTCCGGAGTAAAAGTGTACGTAGGACAAATTGTTTGTTTTTGCCGACAAATACTAAACTTAAAACCTGGGCTTTGCCTATGTACTGTACATGCACATCCAAAAACGGGATTGAGTTGTTTTGTTCCACTTCTAAGGTAAACATAATGGAGGGGACTTGATTATTTAACTGAAGGAGGAAGTTATCCAAGCCACGCTTCATGGGCCAGATACATAAAATATCGTCGACGTACAGCAACCATGGGTTGCCAACCCCCAGGATTCTCGGAATGTAAGTGATTTTGAAAATCTCCATATAAATATTGGTGAGGAGGGGCGACAAGGGATTACCCATGGCCATTCCAAAAGCCTGTGATACTATTCGCTATTGAAAGTGAATTTACAGTCTTTGATGCAAAGTTTAATGAGTTCCAAAACGATGTGTGCAGGTAGTGGCAGGTCATACTTATGTAATTCTCGGGAGAGAAAGTCAAGCATATCGTCAATCGGCACTTTTGTAAACAATGAACAAACGTCGATACTGATCAATCTATCGTTAGTTTCAGTGCATATATTATTTAGTTTTTCAGTAAGATCCATGGAATGAACAGTATTGGAAGTGATTTGTGTTACCCACCTGCTTTTTTGGAATCTGGTCTTAACAAGGCAAAATGAACATTCTATCGTGTGAATAATAAACCTTTGCACTTTGTCGAAGAATATTTTCGTACTTCCATTTTTCCCAGGCTTTTTAGGCATTGCTAATGTACTTAAACTTTTGAATATTAATGTAATATTTTCATATGACAATATTGTAAAAAATATCATAGTAAAAAATAGCCCTACCAATAATTCAGACATTATCTATAAAATTGGTTGTAAACAATGTGATTCCTTTTACATTGGACAGACGGGAAAGGATTTGCACACGCGTGTAAAACAGCATCAATATTCCGTTAGAACGGAATATTATCCATCTGCGTTTATGGAATCTTGTCTCAACAAGGCAAAACGAACTTTCTATCGTGTCAATAATAACACTCGTACTTTGTCAAAAAATATTTTAGTACTTCCATTTTTCCCGGCTTTTTAGGCATTGCTAATGTACTTAAACTTTTGGATATTAATGTAGTATTTTTCATATAACAATATTGTGAAAAATATCATAGTAAAAAATAGCC
Source organism: Bathynomus jamesi (assembly GCA_023014485.1). Taxonomy (NCBI): domain Eukaryota; kingdom Metazoa; phylum Arthropoda; class Malacostraca; order Isopoda; family Cirolanidae; genus Bathynomus; species Bathynomus jamesi. The sequence continues at coordinate 19,132 of JAJOZX010009844.1, read as the reverse complement.
CTACCAATAATTCAGGCATTATCTATAAAATTGGTGTAAACAATGTGATTCCTTTTACATAGGTCAGACGGGAAAGGATTTGCACACACGTATAAAACAGCATCAATATTCCGTTAGAACAGGACAGTTGTCCAGTGCTCTTTTTGTCCATTTGTCAGAGTTATCCCACTGTATTGATTGGAATAATGCTTCAGTTTTATTTCACTCTAGCAACATTGTTAATAGAAATATTCTTGAGTCTGCCATTATCCAACTTTCAAATAACTTCAATATAAGCAAAGGTCTTTTTCAACTCGATCCTGTTGTTTTGAATTCCTTCAAAACAGATTTAGATAAAAAGGGTAGGACGCTAAATCTTTGGTAAACTTGTATGCTACTTTATTAACTTTTAATCTTCATTTTATTTATATATATATCGAAACTTGACTATAAAAGGCAAAGTGTTAAAACCCGGGCAAACTTCCAGTATAAATTTGTATTTTTATAATTCATTTGATCTTGTGCTAAAAATCGATATTTTTCCTTACAAATCTGTATGCCTCTTTGTTAATCCTTTAATTTTTAATTTTTATTTTTACTTCTCTGTTTATTGCATATATATATATATATATATATATATATATATATATATATATATATATATATATATATATATATATATATATATATATGTGTGTAGATATGTATGTATATATATATATATATATATGTTTGTGTGTATGTATGTTATTTATTTATTTATTTATTTTTTTCTTTCTGTAACCTATATATGGCCGTAACCTTTTTTGTACTTCAGTGTTCCTGAGGATGTCATTAGACGAAAGCGCTTGAGCACCTTTTTTGTTTCCTTCCTTCGTGGTTTTATTCATCATAATATTTTTCACGTGTTACTTTCGTGAAATAATTTTCATATATATATATATATATATATATATATATATCTATATATATATATATATATTGTAAGAGAAGATTGTAAACACCAATCAACCACGAACGTACTCAGGTGGTGGGGGGGGGGGACGTTAGACAGGAGACAGGGAATGTTGGAACTCCCGTTTCTCCTGTCACTCTTCTCCTTAGCTGATCTTTTACCGTGTCTCATCTACTCTGTGAGCAGTTAAGTATGCTCTCAAACACACACTTCTCTTACTATTTCTCACTACGCATATATGCATCTTACAACTACACAATCTTTTCAAAATTATATGGTTCTCTCTTCCTTTATGGGGGAGGGGCGTTTTTGCGGGCATTCAACCTTGGCCCTTCCTTTCTGCATAAAATCTCTCTCTCTCTCTCTCGCTATATATATATATATATATATATATATATATATATATATATATATATATATATATATATATATATGTGTGTGTGTGTGTGTGTGTGTGTGTGTGTGTGTGTGTGTGTGTGAAAGAGAGAGAGAGAGAGAGAGAGAGAGAGAGAGAGAGAGAGAGAGAGAGGAGAGAGAGAGAGTACAATTTCCGCACGTATATGTGAACTAAGTTAAAACCTTGAAAATAGCTAAAGACTAAGACGGACAACGCTTTGCTTTTCTGGGCTTCAATCCTTCTTTCACATCAGTTCGTCCAACTCAAACTGAACTGGAAATTTGCAAAGACCCGTTCATCCGGAGTTATAGTTTAAAATTTAATGGGAAAAGATCAGCCAAAATTGAAGGGCATAGACAAATAGCGAGGGAAGGAGCAAAGACTTTATTGAAGCTTTAGAAATACAAGATAATATATTGGTACCCTTTATCGGAATGGCTGTAAAAATCAAGTGGAGAGTTTATATATATATATATATATATAATATATATATATATATATTATATATATATAATATATATATATAATATATATATAAATAATTATACTTGTGCATTCTGGAAATTTAAAGAGGTATTTATGTGTGTGGGATACATATTAATACAACCCTGTATATATATATATATTCATTGAGTATATATTCATTGAGAATCAGTATCATTATTCAGAATAAAGAATAATTCAATAACATTCTTTGGAGCCAGATTCGCTCTCTGTATATCGACCATATGGTCGTTTCTAGAAATACTGTATGGTTGAAAATAGCGTTATTGGCATAACCAGTCGGACTCTGTACCTGTTGCTACGTCATTCGTTTGAAATCATCAGATTCACCTACACTGTAAAATGGAGTTGTTCTGAAAAAAAATTGTTCCATTGGACCGAATATGGAACGATTTTGAATCAATTTTGTTATGTAATGCCAATATAATGAATTCAAAATCAGTCCAGAAAGAGAAGTTGTTCCAACACTATCAACACCGTTTCTAAAAATTTAATTGCTCCGTTTGTTGCATAAACAGATTATGGAGCAATTTCTTTGTACTCTTGAACCAATTACATTAAAATTACAAAATAAAATTGATTCAGAATCGTTCCATACTCGGTTAAAATGGAACAATTAAATATTTACAAACGGAGGTCTATATTTTACAGTGTACGCATAATTTTGAACAGCCAGAAACGAGGAACAAGGCAAATGCTAAAATTCGATGGGTCGTTGGCACTTGTAATTCCAAAGAGATCTACTTGGAATTATAAATTATAATTATAATTGGAATTATAATTATTATTGGAATTATTGGAATTATAATTATCTAATTGGAATTAAAAATTATAATTATAATTGGAATTATAAATAATATTTAGGTGATCGGAAAAATTGTTTTTATTTACGTCAGGCAAGTCAACATTAGATAATGCGATAATATTTTTCTTTTGAAACAATACAGAGGGTTGACAAAAATAAATAGACACCTTCGCTCCCTCTCCCCTCACCCCCGTCACCTCCCCAAATTTTGTAATAAAATTAATAATTGCATCGATATATTTAAAATCGAGTTTCTTTTCCCTTCGCACTTATTAATTCAATAAATTGGTTATTATTTATTGACTTTTATAATCAAATAAATTTTTTTTGGAAAAAAACAAAAACAAAAGGTGTCTTTACTTTGGTCAGCCCTCTGTACTTCGACTCACTATTTGGCTTTGAAACGGTCTTTACGTATAAAAGAGTCAGTGTAATGCCAAATAAAACAAAAAACTTTCTTAATGCAATGATGTTCAGCATCGGAGAACTCGAGATTCGACAATCTACAGAGGGTTGACAAAAGTAAATAGACACCACGATGATTGTACTCAAGAACAAATGACAAAGCTCATCAGTGGAATGCCAGAACGTGTATCATTTTTACATAATGCTTCAAAAAGGAAAGTAACACGATTGTAAATATATTGATTCGATAAAGATATCTTTATTTATTGTCTTTTATTAGCAAAAAAAAAAAAAAAAAAAAAAGGTGTCTATTTACATTTGTCAACTCTTTGTATAAATACGTATAAATAAAAGCCCTTCATAACCGTTCTAAATACGGGTTTTAAAGCAAAGAAAGAACCGAATTGATAAGCATTAGAATACGTGTAAACCCTAAAGATGATCTATCATTAGATGTTCTGATGATGGAAATATCCAAGGAATGGAAGAATCCCATCTGTTTTCCACCCTTTTTTTGAAGGATACAGAAGAATATACAAACAATTAAGTTGTACGAGAAATTTGCAAAGAAATTTTCAAGAAAAATCTTGAAGACATTACCAACATCTTGTTCTTTCTTCTTACCTAAAGTTTCGTTAATAAATTTCCACCGTTTCATAGAAACGTCTTCATATTCCTCAAAATTCTTGCTACAATAATAATACTCTGATTTTTGCCTTTATTTTTTTTCAATTAGATTATTTATTTAGTCCATTTGGATAATTGGTGTATCTTTCTTGTGAGATTGTATCTTTTTTTTGCGTGTTTATATAGATTAGATATTTTTGTCGGATGAGGTGTAAAAGAGGTTTATTTTGCTAGGGTTTATTTCACCTTTTTTTGGATCTTATTTATTGTGGTTACAGGACAGATTCCGTTGAATGCCAGTTTTAGTATATTTGAGAACTTTACAGACACAACAGTCTGTTCCCTCAAAAACTTCTGACCGGCAATTTATTGCGTCTAAGTTAATTTTGATTCTCAATTTACTTTTGATTTTTATTTGTATACGATTTTTCCAGGATTGTACTTCGGCTCTCATTTGAAGTTAAGAAGCGAAGCGTTCATAGATCCCCATAAGTACATTTTAAAACTTATCCGCTATGTGTACTTTAGAATGAGCGGAAATAAAAACATAAATACACTGTAAAATATAAAGTACTTCAACAGTATATACGTATATAGTACGTCGGTAGTAGATACAGAGTATCTGAAACGGTTAACTTCTTGACAAGCGGTGTCCTCTGGAACTACTGTAAGGGAAAAATACAAAGAGTACCCTTCTAGGAAGAAGTGAATAAGCGACAAAAGTGAAAAAACGCCAGAAAAACGCAGCTAAAGTTGTACCAATTTTAAAGTGGAAAAACTTTTGAACTTTTGACGTTATTTCGTCGAAATATCTTTAAAGTTCAAGAGTTACGTCACTTTCAAATTGGTACAACTTTAACTCCATTTTTCTGACGTTTTTTATTTTCGTCGTTTAGCCCCTTCTTCCTAGGAGGGCCTCATATGTAGTCAATGAGCGTTGAGTATTTGGTGTTGTATTTTCTCGTGTAGCTCGTGCAATTTGGATGGAAACTGAAAATTAACATTCTGTTTATGAGTTGTTTTGGGTCTTATTTGTTTATTATATTAAAAAATATCAGAAGTAAAGTCCCCAAAAAGATTGCTTTATGCTCCCTTTAGAGGTCTGTATATACCTATAACATTTAATTTTGTATTTTTTAAAGTTATATTTACTGGGCATGTTCCAACATCCAAAATAAAACCTAAATTTAGAACTTATAACCTCTTTTTGAGAATGCATTCTATCGGGAAAGTTTTTCCTTCTTTTGGACATCGGAGTTTCTTGACAGATGATATAATAACTCCTTTTAATCATACATAACTTCTTTAGATAGAAGATGTAGTTTTGAAAACTTCTTCTTTGAGTGATTTGAAACAAAAGAAGGTAATATTTCTGTGTATAGAAGGTTGATGAAATCTTTGTTTTCTGTGAATGAAGTTGACAACAATAATGTAAACTCAATGCTTCTTATACATGGATTGGATTTATGTACGTAAATTGAAACCCTTCCTCGTTTTTTACAGCCACGACATGTCTGAAATCTGAATAACCTTGTACGGGATATAAACTTTAATCTTTTATGTAGGCCTCCGCTTGTGCAATAATAGAAAATTTTCTTCCAATTATTTGATGAGATATTTCGTAGCTCTTCAGAGTTTACAAGGATGCTTCTATTGTTCCGAGACAATATCATAAGTTTATTACTGAAATTTGAATGATTTGAACTTCGGTTGTTAATGTCATAATAATCGCTCTCAGAGACGATATACGACGCATTAAAAACTTCATTTTTGCACTCATGTTTATCTCGTAAGAGTTCTAAAAAGCTTGGAAAGTCTTTCGGATAAGTATTACATATGCTTAAGAATTCAAACAGGAAAAGGAATGGTAAACAATACAGAAAACAAAGATTTCCAGCAACCTTCTATATACAGAAATATTATCTTCTATTGTTTCAAATCACTCCATAAAGAAGTTTAAAAAAACATTTCTTCTATCTAAAGACGTTGGGTATCATTAAAAGAAGTTATTATATCATCTGACAAGAAACTTTGATACCCAAAAGAAGGAAAAACATCCCCTAGAATGCACACTCTCAAAAAGAAGTTATAAGTTCTAAATTTAGAAGGTTGTATTTTGAGTATTAAAAACAAAATAATAAATTCAAGGAAAGCTCAGAAAAAAAATTGGAGACAGCTGCTGCAAACGAAGTTTGAGGCATCTTTTTCTGTAAGTTTTAAAATCATACATTATTTTAAGGGCTTACAAAAAACAACACTAGCTCCCCCACCCAAACCCCCCTCCCCCAAACCCCCCTTTATTCAGAAAAAGAACACAAGTGACAGATTTTTACAATATTTTTCATTATTTTTCTATACAATTTAGATATCTGATATGACAACAGTATATTAATATATTACGAAAATAGAATAAGAAAATAGTGATAGCAATAGAGACAGTAATAAAAGATGAAATAGAAAATATAAAAATAAATAATAGATCTAAAATAAAATAATAATAATAATAATAATAATAATAATAACAACAGGCTTACATTTTAAAAGATGTATTAATAACAGTAGAATAGATTGAAAAATACGTTTTTACGTTTACTTGTTTTTGTGTTTTAGTGTCGAGATTTAAGTATGAGTGAACGTTCAGTTGTATTAGAAAGGAATATATATATATATATATATATATATATATATATATATAGTTATTAAGATCAAAGTTAACTTTCATTAGTCACAGTCAGTGCTAGACTTTATTAGCACCTTTATACTGGTGGTCGGGAATTATTATATATATATATATATATATATATATATATATATATATATATATATATATATATATATATATATATATATTGTCCAGTTACGAGCAAAACAATCCGAGATTTCACCTGAGAAGTCTTTTCTGAACTTTATTATCCTTTTGAAGAAGTTCCTAGACATAGCTTAACTGATTCTAAGGAAACGTCCTTGAGTACAGGTCAACAAGGGGGTGAAGGGACAGGAACAATATTACAAAACTATTTAGATAAATGACGCATATTTTCTTTCACATATATTTCTGTAAGTTGGGAATCCATATCAAACAAATCCATTGACATCCGTTGACGTGGATTTAAATTACAAACTATGTTTTGCAAATTTCTCGGAGTTAACAAAATGCAAATCGGAAAGAATGGTGCCAAGGAGTCTGGACAAATAGAAAGAGTGCCAACCACTCAGTTTATAATCAACGGATCCGACAAGAAAAACTCTACCTCTCAAAGGTGTATAGGTCCTATACATTTTCAACAGTCCATACGTTAAAAGCAAAGTGGGTGTCCCAAACGTCAGGACACATAGGAGAAATTGATTTATATTAATACTGTTTGTTTTCTCTGTTTCAGACGAGATAGGGAGACACAGAACAAGAATTGAGAAGTGTATCGAGATTTATGGGTTTCAGTTTGAGCATTTATTATGAATAAACCAACATAATGCGTGAAACGGATTATTTTCCTATGTGCCTTGACTTTCGGGTCACCCTGTAAGAAAATTGGACAGAATCATTTTCATTACGTTCGGAAAATACTTAACCGTAGAAGGGCAGTGTGGCCTATTAACATAATTTGTTTTTCTGTTTTTATTATTGTTTAGTAACGATCAATTATTGAATTGAACCTATGAATGCAAGTTTTATTATGGAGTTACGTAGACCCGACACTAGTCGCTATACGTGCGGTACCACACTGGCCTTCTAGGGTTAAGGATGATTTTAAGTGTTCAACTAAAGTGCTATTGATCATCTTTAAGTGAGTTCATTCACTTCATTGTTAAATTTACGTGTGTAGTATCAGACGAGAGAGTTGAATTTCCGTTCGTAATTTGTTATCTTCATGACTACGACATTATTACCTCTATCTGACCTTATCATAATTATCCTGCAATTCTTTTTACCATTAAGAAGACAGTCCAGTAAAGCCTAAAGCTTATAAAGGTCCAAATTAAATAAAATAAATATTCCAAATTTTACAATTATTTATTTTATGTTAAAATTCTCGTAACAACAAAAATTGTAAATTGTAAAAATTTTATTATTTTTTAAATAAAAAAGTATTCATCAATTCAATCATTCATTCAGCTGCATGAAAGTGTACAAATATTTAAATTGTTATTTATTTCAGTAAAAATCGTGTTCGGAAAGTGGCTCGCCTTTCAGGACACCAACATTCAAATTACTCATTTCAGAAATCTTAGAAAACTTATCAGATGACTTACAGTCGAAAACAGACATAGGGTTACACCTTGAATTACATAATTTCATTTGTCATATAGAGTTATGGCGGCCAACCTTGAAGTAAGTAAATTAACTTGTCATATTATATAATACAGCTACTTTATGACCAACCTCGAATTAAATAAATTAATTTGTCATAATATATACAGCTATGACGAACTTTGAATTAAATAAATTAATTTGTCATATATACAGCTATGGCTATAAGAATTGAAATACCTTAAAATCTTTTGGAATGAGACAGGTATTGACAGAAATTACTTATATAAAACATCACTAATGTATTTTGAGTACTGGTAATGAATTTAGCAACACTTGTGAAGATGTGTAAACTTCCTTAGAAAGATTTGATGTAGTTATCATTTACTATATTACACTTAATATGTCGTAACTTTTTTTAATTTTTGCATTTTCTTGTAAGAATATTTGAACTACAAAGTGGTATGAAATTCAATACATCAACGGCACATCATTATTCAGAAGTAGGATTTACGAGTAAGTTTCATTTGACTTTTATCAGCCATACTTAAAAAGTTCAATGGTGGTGCAAAACTCTTGGCCAAAGCTGTATATGACGTAATTAGTTTTCCTGATGCTTTCTTTTAGTCTTTGCGGGGAAATAGAAGAAGAAGGAGAACCTTTCTGACAGCGACGTGAATCATGGCACAAAAACAGATATATAGCTTCTAAATTGTTTTAACTTTTTTTTAGCATAGCGCTCTCTCTCTCTCTCTCTCTCTCTCTCTCTCTCTCTCTCTCTTTGCAGTTACTGGGCTGCGCGACAGAGCGCGTCCATACTTGGCGGATAATGGGAACCTGCTACCAACAAGTCCGCTGTGAATAAGGGAAAATATCATTGCGTCGAATAGCAGCCGCGGACCAATCCAGTTTTCAGAAGGCGGGTGAAGTCTGTTGCACAATCCTATCCCGTGAGTTACTAGGACCCTATCGCATCCCTACTCTGTCCTTTTAGCTTAGGTTAAGAATGCTTTCCTCTGACTGTGCAAAAAAAAAAAAATAAATAAAATTAAAAATTCTATTTTCTTTCAGTATTAAGTGTTCTTCTATACTTTTACTCTAAGGACTCTACTGCTACCTCATGTGTGGGAAGAGAGGCTTTGGAACCTCTATAAATAACACCATTTAACGCTCGTAGGTCGTGAGAGACTGGGATGGAGGGGTCCCAGGCGTAGGGGCGTGATTAATGGAGTGTAGCTAGTGCCCCGTTAAGCCCATCCCTAACGCGTAATGGCCTGACCACAAGTGACCAGCCCCCTGCGACCGTTCTTTGGTGACCATTTGTTGGTACTTGGCTGTACTGCTCTTAGGTGAAAGAGCTTTACTGCTCAGTTGGCTGCCACGCCAGCGGAAAGTCTCGGGCGTAGCTGCTGGGTCTGGTGGGATATCCCTTGAATACTGGATTCCAAGAGTCTGGCCGTTTGTGAGTGGCTAGTAAGACTTGGTAAGGAGCTGCATCTAGCTGTCGCTCCTGGCGGGAAATCCGAGACGCCTGCGTCGCGAGTGTTTGTCAGTTGGTAACTGCGACACGCTTGGGACTGTCCGGGGGGAAACCCTTGGTCAGTGCGGAAGTAGTGAGAGGTGTAGTCTTCTGGAAGGGATGAATGTCACTGGCAGATAGGCGGATGCGGCTTGCGCGGGAAGAATTCACCGACCCCATCGATTTTTATGTACTGGTCAGAAAGTTTTCGGTAGTTTTCGTTGCAAGAACGCTTTATCTTATTCAGTGTATTCAGAGTTAGAAAAATAAGTTATAATGACTGGACCGCAGAAACTGAAGGCTGTGTGCGTGAGGTGCGGAGTGAACCAGTGGGTGACGAACTTCAAAGAAGCTTGCTTCGAGAAGATCAACCACCAGCATGTGCCACTTTTGCGAACCCATGCAGTTGTACGAGAAGCTAAAGGAGCTTATTAATAGGAGAGCCGCCCTGGAAAAGCCGGTCCAGCGGCGGACTGGACAGCGCTCGAGACCGCAGAGAGAAAGAGTAGAGGTGCAACCGGGAGCCGGGGTGCAAAATCAGTGTCGGGAATCGCCAGCGACCCACGTGGAATGCGCGGAACGCGACGCAAGGTGGAGGGAGGGGAGGGCGCAAAGAAGGGGCAGATAGAGAAGGGTGGGAAAGCGCCTACTGATGGCACAAAGAAGCCGAAGGGTGTAGCTGCTGGTCGGGGCGGGCCGGGTGCTGTAAGTACGGCTGGATCTACGGGTGGCGACAGGTATCGAAAGGTCTCGGGCAAGAAGGCTGGGAAGCCGAAGCCTGAGACCCCGGTTGCCGCTGTCAGGACCTCCAACCGCTTTAGTTTCCTGTGCGCGAAGGAGGAAGACATCGTTTTGATTGGGGACTCACAGATCAGGGGCCAGGAGAAGTACTTTGCTTCTGCAAACCGGGACAGGAGGGAGGTAAGGTGCTTACCCGTGCGGGGAACGGCGCGCTTAAGGAAGGAGTTAGAGAAGCTGCGCGTGGCTAGCCGGAGGATTGCGATCGTTGTCCACGCTGGTGGCAACGATCTGTTCCTCAAAGGCGGTAGGGTACGTTCGACGGAAGGGATCATCACCGAGATCATGTCTCTTGCGGATGATCTAAAACTTAAAACAGACAGGAGAATGTTGATCGGTATTTTACCGCGGATGAATGCCAGTGACCACGCGCTCAGTAAGGTCATTGGCATCAACAAAAGCGTGCAAGACTTATGCGTCCCACTGGGCGTGAGGTTTGTTGACCCCTTCGACGCGTTTTCGGGTAGGTGGAACCTTTATCAGAGAGATGGTGTCCACCTCATTGACAAGGGTAAAGGTGTGCTGGGCGCGCTGCTTGACTGGCACCTATACCGTATGGTGAGGTCAAGCCCGGGGATTGATGACGGGCCCCCAGCGGGGGGGGATGATCTTGAGCCGCTGGAGGGGGCTCGGGCTCCTGCGGAAGTTGCCTCCTCGTTGGTGAGGGGCTCTTCAACTCCCGACAGCCCTGCTGTTCAGGAAACGGATCGTGCTAGGGGGCGGCCAGAATAGGGAAGGCTCTCTCCATGCAGTGCTTTTCAATGCTAGGTCGATTAGAAATAAGTTTTGCGAGCTACGGGCGCTCTTAGCATCAGAATACCAGGAGATCATTGCTATCACCGGGTCCTGGATTCATACTGATCGTAGGGACTGCGTTGGGGAGTTCGAGATTCCCGGTATAGAATGTTTCACAAGGACGACCGCACCCGTGGGGAGTGGGGAGGGTAGGTACTAATATATATCAGGGACACGTTGAGTCCGGTTGACTGCCAGTTCCGATCGGAACGGGAGCTGTTTGGCGTCGATTTGAACGTGGGAGGGACGAACTATAGGTTAATTTTGGTGTACAGGCCTACGCATCTCCTCCTCGAGGAGGCTACAGCCCTGTACTTCGAACTCCCGTAACCTGCTAGGGGACAGGGTGTGTGTGTAGTTTAGGAGACTTCAAATGTCGTCGCGCATAAACTGGGAAGACAGGACTGCTGAATGCCGATGGGAGGAGGCTAGTTGACTTTGCTGAGGAGAACTTCCTCATTCGTAGTGGGTCAATGGGCCTCGAGCGCGAAAGCGAGCGTTCTAGACTTGGTATTCACGACCGAAGACAACCTCGTCACTGGCCTCACGTTGACGAATCGTTGGGCGGGAGTGATCACGGTCTGATTAGGTTCTGTGTCTGCGTCCTCGGGTGAAGCGAGGAACTCGCGAGGCAGTAAGCTCGATCTACGGCGGGCGGGGGACTTTGTTGGCCTCCAGGATAGCGTAGGTAGGTGAGATGGAGTTAGAGGTCGCGGGCGATGTTGAGGGGGTGTGCAGTGCATTCCGGGATTAGTTTGGGTGCTGGCATTCTGCTGCCATACCCTCAAAACCGGTCACCTCTGCTTCAACGCAGCCTAACTGGTTAGTCGGGACATCGTTCGGCTATCCGAAAGAGGAAAGCTGCGTATAGGAAGGTGAAGGCCAATCGTTCCCACGAGAACACTGAGGCGTATGTCCGCCTGTATAGGGAATTGAAGGCGAAAGTTAGGCTAGCCAAACATAACGAAGAACTCCGGGTGGCAAGCCTCTGCAAGGCGAACCCTAAGAAATTCTTCAGTTATGTTAATAGTAGAAAGCCCATTAGAAGCATGGTAGGCCCGTTAAAGGACCCCAGCGGCGCGCTGCGGACCTCCGACGCGGACATCGCTAATGATTGAATGAGTACTTTGCGGGAGTGTTCACCAGGGAGGACACCTGAATAGTGTTCGATGTACCGTGACAGACGTTGCCGATAGAATAGATAAACTGAACGCGTTTAAGGCTCCTGGGCAAGACTTCCTCCCCAAAGTCTTGCGAGAAGTGCGCGACTAGGTGGCTCCCCACCTGGCTACAGTCTTCAACAAATCGTTGGAGAGTCACCAGGTGCCTGGTGACTGGAGGGAAGCCAATGTGGCCTATCTTTAAGAAAGGGGATCACGAAAGTCCAGGGGACTATCGTCCCAATAGTTTCACCTCGGTCGTAGGTAAATTAATTATTAGAGGGGATAATACCGGATAGGATCGTTGACCATTTGGATTCCTACAAGCTGCTTGGGAACTCCCAACATGGGTTTAGACGGTATAGGTCGTGTCTTACCAACCTGCTCGAGTTTTTCCACGCCATGTGGAGTGAGTACGATAAGAGTAGGGCGATTGATATACTTTACGTCGACTTTCAGGAGGCCTTTGATAAGGTACCTCACCGCCGGCTAATGGCCAAAGTGCGCGCACTGGGTATCGATGGGAAGTACGTAGCTAGATTGAAAATTGGCTGAAGAATAGGCGGCAAAGGGTTGTAATTAAAAGGGCTACCTCGGGTTGGGCCTCGGTCACTAGCGGGGTCACTCAGGGTTTCGTTTTGGGGATACTGTTGTTTATCATTTACATAAATGATATCGACGCTGGCATCGTCAGTAGGATCGCCAAATTCGCTGATGACAACAAGCTTGGGGCTAATGATGGGACGCCCGAAGCGATCGAGCAACTGCGTGCGGATCTACGTAGGATAGGAGAGTGGTCCGAAAAATGGCAAATGCCGTTTAACTGGGTAAATGCAAAGTGATGCACATTGGCTACGCAAATCCCAAGTCGGACTACTCCATGTTGGAGAGTAATATCGAGGCCACTGATTTGGAAAAGGACTTAGGTGTGCTAATTAGCAACGACCTTAAGTTACCAAACAGTGCGTAGAGGTGAAAAAGAAAGCCCAGAAGCTGTTGTTATATCAGGAGACAATTTTGATTTCGGAACTAGGAGATTGTGCTCTCTCTGTACAATTCCCTGGTTCGGTCGCACCTGGAGTATGCTGTGCAGTTCTGGTCGCCCACCCTCAGGAAAGATATTGACAGGCTGGAGCGAGTCCAGGCGAGAGCCACAAAGTTAATCCCTTCTGTTAGGCATATGGGCTACAATCGACGCTTACACGCCCTGAATTTGGAAACTCGCCCTGGAAACTCGGAGGCTGCGCGGTCAACTTATCAAGGTTTTCAAGCTCCTACACGGGTTCGACGATGTCGAGTTTAGAAGCATGTTTAGTTTAAATAATAACTCAACTCGCAATAATGGTTGGAAGTTGGATTTGAAACGGTTTAGCACTAGTGTGTGTGGAAATTACTTTACCTATAAGATTTGTAACACGTGGAACAGGTTACCGTCAGAAGTCGTCAACAGTGCCTCTGTGGATCAGTTCAAGAAAAGGTTAGACCGAATCTTGCACACTATTTGAGGATGTGTGGTACTGTCTTCTCGGGTGGATGTTCGATAAGCTCCTCGGTAAGGGCCGCAAGGCCTTTTGAGGTAATTCTTGTCCTTGTAACTCCTTGTAACACTCTCTCTCTCTCTCTCTCTCTCTCTCTCTATATATATATATATATATATATATATATATGTCCAGTGTGACGGTAACACGCGTTTCGGTCGCAGTCTGAATAAAAGTGGTATTATAGTGAAAATTCCGCAGTTAATAAATTTTAAGCAGTTTTAGTATCTAACTGAATATCTAGTGCACACAGTGATATTTCTTTTTAAGTGGTGAAATTAAGACGTATGCCATAAAAAATAAAACGGAGCAAATTAATCTATGAAGCGGTTTTCGAGTGTTTCATTTGAAGGAAATTAGCTATCCATTTGTTGGTTGAAACAATTCCCCCAGCTATCCCACGCGGCCACACTCCCGGACACCAGCCAGTGAGAATCTACAACGCGCCACATCCTCCATTTCCCGGAGTAACGGAGAAAACTTCCACTCAGTTTGATCAAAATCCCTTCACCCTTCACGCTATCCTTTTGAGTCAGATTTCGCTCACCAATTTTTACTTTTTATAAGTAACACGGAAATAGCTAATAAATTTCTCCAACGCTGCAATTTCTGCAACAATGCAACAGATGATTCTAAGGAAATTAGATGTGATTTCTGCCAATTCTTTTCCGACTTCAACTACCTGAAATGGAAAGACGAAGACATCTCTCTCATAACAAATGCCACCAACTGAATGGAGTGAAATACTTTTGCGAAGGATGTATGACTGAAATAAACTCATTTACGGTTTATAAAGCAGAAGGAGAATTTGAAGGAAAAACCAAAACGGAAACTGTGCATGACGAGCAGAGAAAAACAGAAGAAGGGACGAAGAAAAGTGATGCAGAAGTGAGAAGAATACCGACACACAAAGAGGGCGAGAATACGAATGTAACAAAGGCAGAAAAATTAGCACAAGAAGTTCATACGGAGGACATTAGCGTAAATAGCAAAAAACAAGAAGACAGCCACGAAAATAGATTAAAGTTATCTCGAAATAAGGAGCTGAAACTATCGTCGAAAATAAAGACCTCGGATAAAAATGGGGAAAGAACCGTATGCAGATACGTACTATGTAAGAGGCAATTGCAGATATAAGAGAGAAGAGTATATATATGTATATATATATATATATATTATATATATATATATATATATTAGCATCCCACTATGTGCAAATTCTACTATAATAATACTGGTCATTGTAAATTCGGTAGCAGCTGCAAATTTTACCACCCGACTGCTTGCAAGAATTACGCAAGACATGGGACCGCAAATAAGGAAAAAAATTATACTATCATCGCCTTCCAATAAACTCCAAGGAAAAACGAAAATAAACCTATGCATACGAATCGCGAACCAAATTTTTTCACCATCGCAGACACAATACGGCTGCTAAGCCTCATACAGTACATGCAGTCGACACAGTTGAGGACCCCCGAGCCGAACCGTCTCCTGGCAAGAAGCTACCAGAATAGGTAAGCGGAAACAGATCTTTCTCGGAGGACCATAAAGCTACAAAACACGCGGCACTGAAGGATAATGAATTTGGAATGCACAAGGGGTAACGCAAACCTAAGAACACAAATATTGTCCTGGCTAATATTCAATGGCAAAACAAAGTTTCATACCTGAAAGGATTTATGGATGAGATAAGGGCTGACATCTTATGCCCCACAGAAACGCATCTTAAAGAACGCCAAGAAGACTGTGAAAACTGCGAATATTGCATAGACAAGAAAGAAATACATATCGATGGTTCCAACTTACTCCGAGCTGATAGAACAACACGATGTAAAGGTGGCTGTGCCAATACATACGTGAGATTCATATGGCAGAGACGATAATAAGCAAATCAAACAGCTTCGAGGAACTTTTAGCAGTAAAAATGAAAAAAACTAAACGTGTTACTGATCTACAGTAGTTATCTACAGACCTCAGAAACACTCCAACTGCAAAATTCTCGGATGCCTTTGCTGATATCAGAAACCTAATAAGGTCCTTAAACTCCCCATCTCCCAATATAATACTCTGCGGAGATTTTAATTTCCCATTTATAAAATACGAAAAGGTGGGAAGAAATGGGGGCCCAAGAGAAGACCAGGAACAAGCAAAAATGTTCGTGGCTCTAACAAACGAATTTATGTTAATACAAGAGATAACAAATACCAGAAAAAAAATAACTGCCTGCATCGGGTATTCACGAACAACACTAACTTGATTGATGATATAAAAATAACCCCAACTATTATCTCAGACCACAACATAATCGAGATATCAACTAATATGGTGGCAGCCTTAAAAGAAAATACTTTAGTGAAGGAAGAACCGAATTTAAGATTTTTAACCTAAACTCCAGGGAAAACAGTTTACAGGATAGCCCCACACCCCCTGAAGAAATGCTAACAACCTTGGAAGAAAAGACGCTGGAAATTTTAGAAAAATATAATCCGAAAGCACAACCTTTTAAAAAGAAAGAGAATTTTTTTGAGAGGCAAACGCGAACAATATTCAACAAAAGAAAGAGCGTAGCTGCGAAGTTAATTAATCGCACAGACAATAATACCAGGGAAGTAATGCAAGAAAAACTGGAGAGTATCGATAGGGAAATACAAGCCCTAATTAACGGCCATACAGAGAGGCAAGAAGAAAATGCGGTAGAAATAATAAAGGAAAAACCCAAAATACTTCTATAGCTATGCGAAAAGAAAAACAAGACGCGCGCCACTATCGGGCCTTTAAGGAAAGGAACTAATGAACAAACCAATGATTTAAAATCTGAAAACACTGAGAGCCCAATACGAATCAGTTTTCAGTACCCCAAAAAGTGAAAAAGTGGTACCTGACAGAGACGCATTTTTTGAAGAAAAATTATAAGGAGAGAGTATAACAGATTTTGATTTTACCCAAAAAGATATGGCGCGAACTAGAGGACAAATGAAATCACATTCAGCTGCAGGTCCAGTCAAATGGAATGCCTTAGTGATTAAAAACTGTAAAAATGAAGTAGCTTCACTCCAATCTCACCAAAACATCTGAAAGAATAGTTAGAGAGAAAATCTGTGACATCTTGGAGACACTAGAAAGATTCAATGAGAACCAACACAGATTTCGACTAGGAAGACCATGCCGATCACAACTAATAGAGCACAATAACAATATCACACACGCACTTGAAAGCAACGAAAACTACGATGTTATATACACGGACTTTGCTAAAGCGTTCGACAAATGTGATCATGGTATAATAGCAGAAAAAATATAACGTACGGGAATAACAGGCAAACTGGAAAAATGGATCTACAATTCCCTCACAAAACGTCCGTAGGTTGCAAAAATCCAACGAAATCAAAATAGGATGTACGCAGCTCAGTACCACAAGAAACAGTAGTGGTCCCCACTCATATTCATTATCCTGCTAACAGACATAGTCAATTCTTTGGAGACGATACAAAAATCAGCAGAAAAATCAGTAATGCAGAAGAGGTGGAGGCCCTACAGAGGGACACGAACAGAATATACAAATGGTCAGAAGACAACATGAAATTTAACACCAAGAAATTTCAGCTCTTGAGATATGAAAGAAATAAAGAGCTAAAACGTACAGCATATTATTATGCCAAAGGTAGACTGGAAATTCAGAAAAGCAAGAAAGCAATAAATTTAGGGGTTATAATGACTGACAATGTGAAATTTGAGATACAAAATCAGATAGCGATAAACCAAACAAAAAGAGTTGCGGGACAAGTACTGAGAACCTTTAATAGAAGGGACAAGAGAGTAATGATTCCCCTGCTGAAAACACTGATCATACCAGAACTTGAATACTGCTCAGTCTTGACGTTCTCATATAAAAAGAAAGTAATAAACTGGAAGAAATTCAAAGAAATTTCAAGGCCTAAGATTGATGGCTGCAACGAACTCAACTACTGGGAAATACTTCGTAAATTAAATTTATATTCACTGGAAAAGAAGAAGAAGAAGAAGAGGGGAAATACACTATAATTTACAAGTGGACAATAATGGAAAAACTGGTACCTAACCTCAAACTAAACCCAGTAACCACTCAACCAAGGCTATATTTACGTTTTGCACAGTTCTTGTGGATCGTCACGTATCATTATTACTGTACATTTCCTTTTGTTTGAAATTTTCTAACAATTCGTGATATTGTCTTTCTATCGGGTGGACCTCTGCATTCATATTCTCTGCAAAAGTTCCTCTGCACCTGCGTCACAGAATTTTTCACATGAAACGACTCAACGACCTTGATTTTCGCAGCATTACTGTTTGAGGATTCAGCCATTAGAAATGTATAGGTATATGCATATAGATATATGCGGAATAAAACCCCCAATCTATTAACTTTCTGGAGAAGATACCCCAATAATAAAATATACAGGGTGTTCGAAAAGTCCGGAATCATAGGAAATATTTTTAATGTCATAATATATATATATATATATATAATATATATTATATATATATATAATATATAGTCCGTAAAACCTTTGGTACCTCTAAAAATGACTATTGAATCTGCATAGATGAAAAGAAGAAATATTCTGTTGAAAACAAGTTTTGAACCTTTGATGTACTTTCATTTAAAGGAGAACTCCAATAAACATTCTATTATTGGATATAGGAAATGCTGCTCAGAATCCTTTGAAATAACCAAGATATTTCACCTTATTATTCTTCTCGTACACAACCATGTGTTTTTTTTTTTTTTTTTAAAGTAGACATGTTTGGGAAGCGTTAATTTTGTTGTCTCTTATTCTTTTCGTTATTCCGCCTCCCTTTCCCTTCCCCCCCTCTCGGTAAAGTCTAAACGTCTACAAATTCTCTTTTGCTTCACCACTGAAGCATACGTAAATATTCTTTTCGGAGATTATCCGTTCGTGGGAGAGTTTGTGCGAGATGTAATACCGGCCTAATCTCCAACCAGTGCAAATTGCCATGAAAGAATAATGACCACGCAAAAAGGATTAAAAGCATTTCGCAGATTCGAAAATTATTCATAATTGAATATTCTGTTATTTCTATTTTCAATGAACTACGCTAAAAAATTTAAAAAATATGAGTAAATAATGAACAACGCATAAGTTTGGGCTCAAAATAATCGTGACACAAAGGGTATAACTCGGTTTTTTGAAAATAATTTTATTTTCTAAATGCTTCTTAAGAGAGAATATATTTCAAAATCGACGTCAAATCTTGACAAAATTCTTCCCCCCCAAAAAAAATTTTGATACGAAAAACGGGAAAAAAAGTTGAAAGAATTTGAATAAAATTCCCCAAAATTTCAGCAATTCTTTGCTGTACGATGTAATTAGTTTTTATAAAAAAAAAGTATACATAT